>DWJN01000462.1:0-24073 GCA_018248895.1 Carystus phorcus
TAAGGTCTAAACCACGATTATCAAGTATAGGTTTATCTTTCATACTATACTTTAAGCTAAGGTTTATTTTACTTGGTGTAATAGAAGTTTAATCCGGTACTTTGCTAGTCCACGTTTTGTAATAACGCCTAATAATAATTTTTATAATAATCATTTTAATTCTTTTATGTTTTATTTCGTTTGAATTTGTTTGTTTTTCTTTTTTTTAAATTATATTTAAAGCCAATCATGCTTCGATGTGGCTCAGATTGGAATTATAGCAACGGTTGACATAGCAATAAAATCAGGAACTATGACAAAAATTAAGTTAGTTGTTAAATAGTGAAGTTAGTAGTTAAATAGTAGAATTGTAAAGGCCTTATAAAGAGTGTAAGAAACGGCGAAAATACCTAAGCACATTTTTTTATACAATCCCAACTTAAATATAAAATTTAATTCAATTATTCTTAAGCAAACCGACTGTGGCTATTTACATATATCCATACGTGCCGTCGAAATACGGATTGTTTCAGTTTATTTAAGTTTTTATTTGTTCACATAACTTTATTATTTATGTATTATTTTAACGTTATATTAGAGTATTACTTAGTCCAAAAGTGATCTCGACTAACCTTGTCCATTGTTATACATCATTATACTGACACTGAAATGACCGTGAATGCTTAAATATTTTAATGGTATGTCTTACTGTCAACCTTGCATAAAATACGTACGACTAAGCTGTTTCGTGTTTGTTTAATTAATATTTGCTGTAGTATTTGAAGTGTCTGGCTGGTGAATTATTGCGGTAAAGACAATATTCGTACACGAAATACTTATCCGTTTTAATGAGTCATAGTATATTTTTTAATTGAAATAAAAAATAAAAGGTTAATTTATCATCAGGTGGGACTGTGGTCAAAATTAACTTATGTAACTCGTAACCACACAACTCATAATCAATAACACCAATATTTTTAATATGGGTCTAATCATAATGTAGCATTTTAACACACTAACCGAAGAATTATAATTATAATTAAAGACTAGCTGTCATTTCTATCGAATCTAATTGTGAATCTAAACCATTCTCAAATCCACTTAAACACACAATAAAAAAACATCAAAAACGGTCCAACCGTTTAGAAGGAGTTCAGTTATATACACACAAAGAGAATAATTATATATAAAGTTTTAAAGTTATCCGGCTCGAAGGACCAAACTAATGTTTCGCTTAGAAACAGTCTTAAAGATTGTAACATTGTCATGTTGACAACAGAACAGCAACGGCGGTGGTGTTCTGGCAGTGGGTGAACCAGTCGTTCAACGCGTTGGTCAACTATACCAACCGCAACGCTAACTCACCGCTGACCACCACCCAGATGGGCGTGGCCTACGTGTCAGCGATGACGGCCGCCATGTCGACAGCGCTCACTTTCAAGTTTGTTATACAGAAGCGCGCTACCAATCCGATTCTCGCTGTAAGTTATTATAAGTGTTATTGCTATGGAAATAAGATTGTTATTGTCTTTTTTTTTTTCCTAACTGTTCGAAACTTTAAATGTATGTTGTATGAAGTAGCAGTGATACGTGGTTAAGTTATATTATTCTGAGTTTTATTGCAGTAGAAATAAGAATGTTATTTGTTTTCAAAACTTCTCGACACTTTAAATGTATATTGAACATTGAAGAAGCAGTGATTCGTGGTGAGTGAACGACGTGGTGAATGTACAGAAAAGTCGTAGTTGAATGTATTGTGAACTTTTAGTTTTCTAAAATTCTAGTCATCTAATGAAAATTGTAATATGCCAATTTGTGTTGGGTCAATTTTAAAGTTTACTTTTGAGTTGACACGTTAACGATAAGTATAGCCTTAATACAAGAACGGCCTAAAATCGCGAGCCGCATTGGATACTCAACAATTGGTGCATGCTTGCCAGTTTCGAATTGTTTTGTTATATGTTCTTATATTAATATGTCTGTGATAGGCCTCTATTCTTTTGGAAAATGAGAGCAACTTTGCATGAATTTAAGAAATTTTGTGACTGCATTTTTGCAAAAACAAATGGCGCAATGGTCACCATGCTTGAGCGTTCCGGCTCCGTCCAGTTATCGGTCTGTGTCCTTGTCTTTGTGTGTCCATGGTTTTTTATATTATGCTGGTTGAAGGAAATAATTCTTTGATAATCAGAATTTATATTAATGCAGCTCTTAGTAAATAGCGAGAGCGTTGCCATAGACAAAACAAGTAGCATAGACTAAATATTTTGTTTTGTACTCACGATATAGGAATCCTATTGTGGGGTTGTGTGTTAATCGTTATTTCCGTATCAAGCGTCAATAACTTAACAAGTCGATGCACTTTTTCAGGGCAGCTATTTCAAGTTTAATTTTCATCTGTAAATTCAGATTTTATCTCTGAATTAAGTAATACTAATTACGCTTTAATATATCGAGTTATCAAGTTATTGACGGCTGGTACGGATTTGTTTGTGTACGATATGTTGACTATACGTATAACCATAGCGTTCGGTTGTTCGAAGCGGTTCGTGCCGTTCGCAGCGGTGGCGGCCGCCAACTGGGTCAACATCCCGCTCATGAGACAGAACGAGATCCTTCTGGGTATCATCATTATTTTATCTTATTAGGGTAACCAATAAGACAATAGGTTATGGTTGGCAATTGAATAAATCTATACTTCTATACTAATATATAAAGCTGAAGAGTTTGTTTGATTATTTGAATGGGCTAATCTCAGGAAGTACTGGACCGATTTGAAAAATTCTTTTAGTGTAAGATAGTTCATTTATGGAGGAAGGCTATAGAACATCACGCTAAGAGGAATAGGAGAGGAGCAGCAATAAATAATATTGTGTAATCGCAAAAAAATTGAGCTTTCCTTGCGTGCGCTGAGTATACGGTGAAAGTTACTTAAAAAACATTTATTACAATATTGTTCCCCTCTAAAATTTTGAAACAAACTCCTATACTTTTTTTGAATTTATTGTGTGACCATCATAAAACTGGTCAATGTATGTATATATTTAATTGTTTGTGACTGTATTGTTGATCAATATATGTAGTTCACTAAAAGAAAACTTTTATCCTGCTGTTTCTGATAGGCTGATCAACGAAAAATTAACTGTCAAATCTGTTGTCAAACGTCAGTTATGTCATTTGATTTTTTTTTTTTTTTTTATTATAACTTAATGCTTGACTACAATCCCACCTGATGAATAATGATTTGATAAATTGATCAGCTAAACAGTACTGTCAAATTTCACTCTAAATCGTTTGTGAAATGCAATTTTATTATGTCATGTTTCTCTGTTTAATCATCATTTCAGAAACTCGAATTAATTTGACAGTTTCTTAGTTACATGCGTTTAGTTTAACAATATTATGATAAGCCTTTCAGAAACCTGCGATAATTCCCGGAAATAAACGCTGTTATTGTCGAGATTTAAATCTTGATCAGATTTATACCGTTTTTAAGGTCTGGAAGTGACAGATGAAGACGGCAAAGTGATTGGGAAGTCGCAAGTAGCGCCCATCAAGGGGATTTCACAAGTCGTCACATCTAGGTAAGGTTTGGCCATACATAAATATTTGCAATTTAATTGTATAATATGATAGGTAATCAAACCAAATCATTTATTCGAAGTAGGTTTTTACAAACACTTTTTGAAGATCAACTACGCTATCGCTGTGATCTTGGAATGAGCGGCAAGAAACTTCCAAGGAGCTATTTTTTCCAACTCGCAGTTACAGGCAATAGTTAAAATAAATATTACTGTTTATATTAAATCCATGTCTGTGTTCTAAATATCCAAACTATTCCATAATTAAAAACGAGAGATTCGCGTTTGTTTCTTCTTTTATTTTTGTGTACTTACGAAACAAAACAGTTCAGAAATAATTCTTTTAGGCTTTTTTGTGTTAGCCTATTTATATATATATCGTATTGTTTTTTTACAATACAAAATATTATAAAACTAAATGTTTTAAACCACGAGTTTGGTCACGTTGAGTGTAAAAACTAAATTAGAATGATGTCAGTACACAGCGGTCTAAATTTAACTTGTTCATCTTCACCTCGTCATCTGAAACAATGTAGTCGGAGACACAATGATGCCTAACTATCGGTAGTAACAATAGTTTTACATTGGACTGTAATAGAAGTCAATACTAGGTATGGGACTGTTGGAAACATTCAATTTATAATATTATCCATGTATATTTGTTATTATTCGTCTATGTTACCTATCTTCCTTCTTTCTTCTCTATTAAACCTCCGCACCGAGCGCGTCTTTTTATTTGCCACCAAAATATCTAATTTATTCAAGGATGATGCAAAACTAGTAGTAAAATTAATATGACTATCGATAGACTAACTAGATAGATAGTATAGATAGATATATTAACTTATGTCTAATTGTGTGTACACTATTGATTCTTGCAATTAAAAGGCGTATGGTAGAATTTCAACTTGTTTTATTAAATAAATATTTACAATCATACCCCCCCACTATAATAGACAATAACAAGAACACACACACACACAAGAGAAAAATCACTAATAAAGTTTCTGTGCCCGTCAATCTTATTCTAATATTATATCGATTGGGCATGTGGTTGATATAATTTGATGACTTTACTTTAAATTTGTTTTTTTATATGCCCAGTAACGTGCACCGATTACAGCTAGTTTTATATATTTTTAATATCTGTGTAATGTTATTGGTTAATCCTTCGTATAAATGATTTTTCCATGTTTTTTTTTAAATGTCAGGATAGCGATGTGCGCGCCGGGCATGCTGCTACTGCCGGTGATCATGGAGCGGCTGGAGCCGCGCGCCTGGATGCAGAGGATCCGCTGGGCGCACATCGGCATCCAGACCGGCATCGTCGGCATCTTGTGAGCATACCCTTTGTGCACTGTTTGTTGGTTGTTGGGACGTGTGTCTGTGTGCGTGCGTGAGTGAGTGAGTGAGTGCGTGCGTGTGTGAGTGCATGCGTGAGTGTTATCGTGCGAGCGTGCGTGTATGCGTGCGTGAGTAAGTGCGTGCGTGCTTTCGTGCGTGCATGCGTGCTGTCGTGTTCGTTTGTGATCAAAGAGAATCAATAGTTCGAATTGGATATCGTTTGCAAATATTATCTTGGAATTAATTAACCAGGAATCGCATCTTTAATAAGTTTAATTAAAATATATATGTTTAGGGTCTTTCTTTTTTTTATCTTTATTCTTGGTAGCAACGCATCAGTGATGCTTTTAATGTTGTTTATGACGATGAGATAGACCTTTACCATCATGTAACATCTCGTTTTTATGTAGGGCTTTGAAAAATAATAAACACACACACACAATTATTATATTATACACATATTTATTTCCAGTTTGACGTTCATGGTGCCCACGGCGTGTGCGATATTCCCACAGAAATGGTGAGTACCACTTTCAATGGTTTGTATTGAATTGTCTTAACCATTCTCGAATCTACTATTGAAACGATCTATTTCACGGGGTAATGCTTTTTATTTAATCACAACTTCAACCAATTGACAGCCATCATGTCATTACTTACTTTTAAATTTGATGGAAAAATGATGTGCCCTGTCTCATTCGAAGGAGGAAAGATGCAATGACACAATATTTGTGACATTAACCGCCAGTTTCTGAAAGGCTTGTCAAAATTTCGTTCATATAACACGCATATTAACGTGAAATTTCTATGAGGTCAATTCGAGTTTCTGAAACGTTGATTGGCGAATAATTTCTGAATAATCATGCTTTCTGAAACCCAATTGACATTTGACAATAGATTTGACAGTGAATTTCTTAATTTTTTCGTTGATCAGCCTTTCAGAAACCAGCCGTAACAGTACTTAAAACACAAAAAACTATCAGTCTGTTCAACGTCTTAAAGGTTTAGCGACGTACACGCCGACAGAAAAAATATATATGTTAATACATATAAAGTACGTGTCTCGGTGTTTGTCCGCGATGGACACCTAAACTACTTAACCGATTTTAATCAAATTTAGTACACCGTGGCCAGTTTGATCCAACTTAAAAGATAGGGTAGCTTACATCTCAATTTACAGTCGCAATATTATTTTATTGCAAATTATTTGTTTAATATCTTACAAATAATTAGTTCCATAAGATTGTAACAGATGGCGGTGTAAGATAGTTAATTGAGAAAATTGAGTATGTAAACCTTAGTCACAGCAACGCGTGACCGGGTCTGCTAGGTTATATATGTTGCAGAACAACGTCTGCTGGATCAACTAGTATACATATATATAAAAACTACAATATTGGGCACATGCCATCAGGCAACATAATAAAATAATTTTTTGTATTACATCGTAAATCTAAACCAATAAATTTTCGTTACAGCAAACTCTCCATAGATACTATCAAGCGTTTCGAGAAGGACAGGTATGAGGAGATAGTGAGGAACACGGACGGCAAGCCGCCCCAGTACGTGTACTTCAATAAGGGGCTGTAAGAGGGCGTACGATACACTCGAGTACGTACTTACACTACTAGTGAGGATTGGGATGTTGACTGTACACGGTGATGACATGACCATAATTGTGATCTGTCGTTTTAAACGCAAACGGGTACTCACGGTTTTATTTCAATGAGGTGTGGTAAGTGTTACCTGACAAGTGTCTCGCCGTGACCACGATTCAACTAACGAAATATCGGTGTGAAATGTAAAAATCGTGAGTACCCTTTTGCTTTGAAAAGTGGTTTTCGTGATAAGAATTCTAAATACGATATTTATTTTGAATGTTTAATTTATATTTAAAAATCAAAATGTAATTTAAAATAACCCAAGTCACGTGATAAGTCGGGAATGACGTCACTTGTGCCTGTGCCTTTATCTACTCTGTGCAAATTGTGTTGAAATTGACAGTTTACTAGTGCAATGGAACATGTGACGTCATAATGGTCATTAGGAACAATATATTAAACATTTCGTACCATATAACCTTATATACTTAAGTATTGTTTAAACATTTTCCTAAAAATAGTCAACATCCTAATTGTAATACTTCAGAAGAAGACATTTCCTTGTAGAGTAGAAAAAATACCAATTCGAGGAATTATGCTACATTAAGTGAAAAAAACACTGAGAAATTAAATGGGAATTTTACTGTAGTTTCATTACAACTAATAAAAATATTCTCCAAATTGGGAATTTTAGGAACTCAGATGTCTCATAGCTTATCTAGAGTATCTTTCCTTATAGAGTAGAAAAAAAACCGTACCAATTCGGAAAATTATGTTACTGTTACTAAAAAAATCTGAGAAATTTAAGTGGGAACTTGGTCAGGGAATTTTACATTATGTACTCATAAAAAATATCTTTAATTTGGGAATTTTAGGAAGTCAGGTGTCTCATAGCTTATCTCAAGTATTTTTCCAACAAATTTTCCTGGGAATTAAAGTTTTCTTGCAGTATTCCTCAGAACTTTCAATTGTTTTTGTCTCCGTGATATTTCAGTGTTTAAATAGATTTGGAGCTATTGGCTTCTAAAAGTTTTTTAGGTTTTAGTTACATCCTATACTTGAATACTGAAAACATACTCAAATCTGTATTTTTCTTTCGTGTTGAAAAAATTGATATATTTTTTCTTCTATAATAGTATACACATTGTAATATTTTATTTGTCTCAGTTCGTAAATGATTTGCATTTTAACTTTTTCTTTTAGTAATAAGAAAGGTTTTTGTGGTGTATAATATTTATGATATATAATTTATTACATATACAGCGTTTATAGTCCAGTCTTGTGAAATTAAGTGATCGATAGAGTTAAACAAATGTGAGCTTGATCAATATCTGGATGGTTGACCGCTAGTGGCAGGCTTTCTTGAGCGTTTCTGTGCTTTGAAGGGCACATTAAAGCAGTCCTGATTTTCATAGATTACAATTGAATTAAAAATTGTTAAGTTATGTCACAGGTTTTCGGTAGCCATAAAACTTCCATCACATGGGTTGGCCACTATCCCCTCCATAAATCTGCACTATAGTCTATCTGGAGTATACTCCACCACGGTGCTAGACCATGTCTAGACCTCTTCAATGAGGAGAGATTTGTGCCCTGTTAGTGGATTATTAATGGCTTGAAGCCAATAAATATTTAATGAAAACTGCAATATATAATTTATTATGTTTGCTTTTTTAATTTCTTTGTTTTTTTTTTTATTATTTGTTGTTGGTTGTCTATGGGAACACGAAAATCATTCATAAAGATCTATAAGTATCGATATCATCGAATATTTATGTCGAATTTCTTTTTTTAGGTTAAGAACAATTTAATGTTAATGGTCATCACTTGTAGCACTCAAATGGTATTTAACAATACGTTTATCAACTTAAAATTCGATTTATTATTATTTTGTACTTAAATTTAACAATAAAAAGGGAATGAACAAAAAATCTATTCTAACAATTCAGTTGTTGAGTGGTGACCTTTTAAGTTATAAAGTGATAAAAATATTTATAAAAAAAATCAATAACGTAGATTAGTTGAGTGCCATTTATATTTCGTTGCTGGCAACATTAGCGATGTAAGTATTATTGTTTATGATCTGTTTTTTATAGAATGTATCAGATTTTTTTTTATTATTATTTTTATATAATATTGATTATGGGTTACATGCTCATGATTCTACATTTGTTATGTGCATTTTATTATGCTGTATTTTTTTGCGTATTATGATTAGAATATCTGATGTTTGTTTTGCTTTTTTTTAAATATATTATTGATTTTTTTTTGATATGCGTACAGTTAAAAGTATATTTGTACAGAGTAATGTCAATTGAGTAATTCACAGATTGCGTTTATTCCGATTGATTTACTACGATTTACTACGAATTCGTTTTCCGATTTTCCGCCTGGAATAGGCTTTCCTTTTCCGGTATTGCAACTGGAATATATTACGAATTTGCTATCGGAATACGTCTTAGAACTTTGGTACTAGGTTACCTCATTCGACTTTTTTACTGGAATACATTTTGTGACTTTGGTACTGGTCTATCTCATTCGACTTTGTTACTGGAATACATGTCACGACTTTGATACTGGAATACCTTGCTTTGCTACTGGTGAATATTCCGAGTAGATCCATTTTGGAATTACCCGATTCTCTGTTTTCACTGTCTTTCTGTGTGTTTTGTTTTGTATCAATTTTCTGTAGCAGATTCAATAGTATACTACAAAGGACGTAGATACAAACATTCCAGCCAAATAGCCGTACGTTTTCAATATAAATCTTTGCATTTTTTTACGTATTTAAATTTTTTCAACTTACAGAAGACAGCAAATGTCATAATTTACTTTTTTACGAGAAGTGCATTAGTATTAAAGTTCCTGTTGGTATAAGCTTGCTTTTACTGTGTTCGTATTGTAGGAAATACTGTTAGTTATTTGTATATTATATACAGTATTTTTATAAGTACTTCCAAATAAAGAGAATTGCTATTTCGCATTTGTAGATTGGTTTGAAAGATAATATGTATGTATTTTTTATTTGGAATACTATTCATAAAATAGGTTATTAAGTAAATCCTAGAATGCATCCTAGAATGAATCCTTTGCAGCAATTTCTTCAGGTTTGTTTGAAAGTAAATAATGCTTTTTTTATTTGGACACTACTGATAAAATAGGCTATTAAATAAGTGCCCAGAACTTTACAGCAATGCCTAGACACTGCGTGGATAGCAGTAAGTTGAAAATAATAGTTCTCTTTTTCAGATTTTTACCAAGTTATCTTCAACAAAATATATTGAAAAAATATTTATTTGTAAAGTACTAAAAATATAACATAGAAAGGTCTTTAATGATTGGATGTTTGTAGTGTCGTGATTGTAATGATCTGCAGTGCTTATAATATCATTACATAGAGTCTGTGTGTGTTTTATATACTTATTTTGTTTTTGTTATATTTAATAGTTTTAGGTACTTAAATCTCTGTGATTTCTTAAAAGACACAGCAACATCAAGTAGATTTTGTTTACAAGTATTGCTTTGAATATTTATAAATTTATTTGTTTTTTTGACGTATATATCAAGTTAATATTAGGCTGAGATATAGACTTGTATTGGCTTACAGATGAGTAGAAATATATATTGTGTTTTATGGCCCTTGTGTAAATAAGGGAAAGAAAAATTTTTCCTGTAAAATCATTTTGATATTTATTTTTTATTATCCTAAAATACATGTCTAGTTGTGTGGGATATAAATATTTAGCACAGGCTATATATCCAAAGTATTGATTGTAACCATACAACATGCATAGATATTATTTCCGTGTTGAAATTTAGTATGAAGTGCCTCCCTCAGGCTTATAACATGTATTAGCGATAAGTTTAGAATCCTAATTAACGCTCAACTCATATAATACTTGTTTTTGTTGTCAATTGGAATATATTGTTAATTGTTAGTGTCAATTGATTACGAACGCCTGCCTCATTGTTAAGCCTTGTAAACAGACAATAAACAATTTAGACGATGTTATTTTGTTTTATTCTGTAAGAACCGAAGGTACAAACCCAAACGTGATAAACTGTTCAATGTTTGACATCAAAGGTATATTCATATGAAGGTATACTCATATATATACGGCCATTCTGAAGTGTTGAAATTGTTCTTTGATAATCTAATTAAAATGTGTTCCCGTTGAGTCACACTGGATTGTGTGACACTGACATAATGGGATACAGTGGTACAAGATTGTTCCAGTTGATTCATACTCACATTTCTTTTGAATTATACCTAGTGTATTTTAAGTGTGAACCAACCATATACTTATTTTCCAAATGGGGGTCACTTGTGTGTAACAATGTGACTGAACGGAATAAATATTTACCCCTGAGCAACACTGATATAACTACACTTTGTTTCTTTGATATACATACATCTGTACACGGTCGCATAAATAGCGACCTTTGTCGCTTAATAGTGAACAAAAAACGATAGGCTGGCCTTATTGTCTAAATATTTATATATATGGCAATAATTAATTCTTCATTTTCTCTTCTTCAATATGAAAGTATTAAAATTACTTACGAGCTTTGCGTTAGTTTTAAATAGGTATTGAGATTTTGTATGATTTCTCTCAGTACTGTAAAGGTAAGTGAATGAAAAAAACAGATTGGTAATATAAGAGATTTGTATATTATTTATATTTCGACGAATCATCTTAAACATAAGTAAAGATACGTTCTAAAACTAACGAGCTGAACATAATTATAATTAATTACAGATAATATAAATTACATGCTTTGAATGTACATAAGTAAGTGTATTATACAGATAAAAAGGCACCGAATTTACGTACAATGAGTATAATGATTCAGTTCTAACATCGATTGGCACCTAATTTTTTAGGTTATGTCCCATATTTTTTTATTCTCGCCTTTTGGCAAGATAATTGAATCGATCAGTTCAAAAATATATAAACATAAAATTATGAAAAAAACGTAGATTTTCCTGGCCGAAATCGATTTACTCTCAATAAAGTAGTGTTTATGGTTCTAAAATAATCGTTATGTGGTACTTTAGGTATAACTATTTAAAATGATTTATTTTATAAACTGCAACGATAGTACTGTTATAATTGGAATAAAAAATAATGAGACAAACCTTCCACTATGAAATAATTAACATAAGTATTTCGGTGCCGAACTATAAAATAAGTCTAAAAATAATTGGCGGATTGTTTTAATAATATCTGTGCGCGTTTATAATTAAACATGTAATACAGAGTCAAAAAAACAATTATGTCAAAATATATCTAAATATCTAAAAAAGTAGTTATTTCAAATTTATTGTATATTTAAATTATAAGTATTCCATGTGATTTTTAAATGCATTACGTATTCAAATCTATAAATCATTTTTAATATAAATTCAATTATATTTTACGATCAATCCACATACAATATAAAAGTTAGGTACATTTTATTGGCGGGAAAATACGTTAAGTAAGATGGACGATGATGGGACAAAAATTGTTTATTTTTCTAAATATACAGCTTATTTTCTCTTGTGGTGTGATTCAAACAACAAACGAAGGCAAGGAATTAAATATTTTAAGGTTATCATAACCAACTTAACTTGAATAGGTTGCCAATACTATTTTACAAAACACGATGTGATAACCAGACAAATTTTGTTTTTTTTCGTTCTTACCATAGATAACATGCTGCTTTCTAGGTAAGTTATTTTGAGTTCACCTTGTAACAATTTTTTTTTTAAAAGATGTCCCTAATTGACGAATAATTAGGGCGCTGTATTTATTTTTCTACTTACTTATATATCAAGTAACCACAATTTTAAAAACTATTAGGTTAAACAGTTTTATTTCTTACTGCTGTACCATGAAATATTTTTTGTCTCATTTAATTTTTAATTTCTTCGCAAAAAGTTAACTTGACCTACTGTCCTACTGTCCATCTCAGGATTCCATCATCAGAGCTATGTAATAAGTCGAAACCATCATAATATTGTCACGAGAACGTCCAAACTTTCAAAAGTACATGAACTTACAAAATTTCAAAGAAAATCAAATAAAACCGCTAAAAAACATTTATATACAAACACGCACAAACAACCCGAGTAAAGCTCAATAAACGCTCGCCTTCTCTAGCAGCACTGAGGCGTCGCACATCGCCTTCGCAGTGGACCTCACCAGGAACATGAGGTGCAGCTGTTCGAACACGTTCAACTGGACCCTGGTCCTCACGAGGCCGTGCAAAACCGTCGCTCGCTCCAGGTCCAGCCAACGCTGTAACGATAGCTCCCTCTCCTCAACTGGCACACCCTGGACGACGTCCAACGGCCCCCATAACATGAACTCGAGCACTGACTTAGCATGGTTTAAAGACACCGCCCTCTCCTCTTGAAGGACCTCTTTGAGTAACGGCGTCAACTTCTCCCCCGGGAGTAGAATCTCCACGGCCTTGAGGGCGCACTTGCAAAGAGACGCGAGAGGTTCCTCTTCGGATTTGCTGCTGTTCATCTCGTCGCTTAATCTGAAATTTGAATAGACGATTATAACATATTAATGACCAAATGAGATAACGTTGAAATTTCTATATATCTGTAGTATACGAATTAAATTTGATTTACATACGGTTTTAGCTGCAGAAATTGTGGTACTTTATGAATTGACATGCCGAAATTTATGTAACACAGTATTTTATTACAGGAGTATTTTATAAGTATACATAAATTTACATTCCAATTGAAAATTTAATCCTAAAGTTTTCATATAAATGGAAAAAGTTTAAAAACTTTGTGTTGACTTATAGTTTCATTTATATAATTATATATAATTGTACTGGTAGCGAGATTGCTAAGAGCTATGACCTGAGTTTTCATATCAAAAGATTTACTTACCCTTGTAATATACAGAGTCTCCCATAACAATTGGTTTTCGGAGCCCACAAAGAGTTGAGCCGATCGTCAGGAGACGGTAAGCTCAAGGTGCTGCCATGCGGCAACGGCTGAATCTCCTTCAGCGATATGAAAGTCGTCAGCGTTTCCGGGATTTCTTCGACTCCTCGCGCTTGGAGACACTTGAGGCCGTTAATGAGCTGGAGCATCATGAATATGGCTTCGTGGATCTGATCAGACTGGACCAGCTGGTGGTCTTTCGTGCTCAGCCCCTCGCCAGCGTGCAAGTGCTCCCCACACGACTGGATAGTGTCTACTTGTGCGTGCGCTAGAACGACGATCGTTGCTGTGGAAAGAAAGATGCAAGGTGATTTTTAAACCGATACGTGAAGGAACTCATGTAAGTAATAACGCCACACACGCCACATAGGCTCACATTAGGATACCTCGTGTCGTGTATGCCATGGACAATATAAAAAGACGATTCACACACATCCAGACCGAGAACAGATATTATTTCATCATTAAAATTTCTACCTCGTTGGGAATCGAACCCAGGACCCTTCGGATGCAAGTCCGTCGTGGTGACTAGCTGCGCGAGTCATCAATAATCAGACATAGTGTGTAGGTTGACTTATATACAGCAAGTGCTCCTAAACCTAAGTATAAAAGATCGACAAAATTGCTTCTTTTCATAACCTACGCTTTCTTTGAACTATTGGTATTTACATAGGCCACTCTTAAGCTTCATCAATTGGGATTTTTCACTTTAAAAATGTCTCGTACTCGGGTCGTTTGATAACCCATCCTCATATCTCTCTGATGTGAACCAACCATCTCTCTGACGTGGATGTTAACTGGGTTGTAAGGAATAAATACCTTGCACTAAATCCTCGCCTTCTTCACCAAACTGCTGCATCGGCACCAAATCGCAAAACTCTGTAATCGCATTCAGGCTCAACGTTTGAGGCTGCACTGACTGCTGGCAGACGATTTGCGAAGCCATGTGCTCTTTATACAGCATCAACGTGACATTCACCGGTCCTTGGCTGGAGTTCCAAACAGCCGGATAGAACACACGCTTCCCAGCTTTAGTGAAACTGGTTTTAGACTGGATTGAGAAATCGTTCCATCGGAGGTTCGTGCAGGTTTTCAAGCCACGCAGAGAAGGTTGCATGGTAGCGCTTTGTTGGACCTGGAAAAAAAATGTAGATGTTCTGAAGTTCTGAATTTATTGACGTTTGTTTAGGTCATCATATTTTATATTATATGTAGATACTGGAAGAAGTATATTTATATTACTATCCCAATAAAATTGTGACTACTCATTTTGAGGACGGTTGTCTAAGATCTGGTCTCACACAAAATGAGATAGCACTGGGGTTAACACGATATGTGAATGTTTCATAAATCTTTTTATACCTTAAATTGTCATTCGTATATATGTTCATATTAAACGCAGTAGAGATCTGTTTACCGATGGTTCTGATGTTTCTTTAATGTTGTTCAAAACGTGCGTATTCCTTTCTTAATAATTAATTGCAATATTTAAACTATTTACTCGATAAGTAGGACGTGCTTTGTATTTTATAAACAGCAAACGTAGCATGCAAAGACACCTGCCACTTCTATTATATAAAAATTCCAATAACGCGAATGAGTGCTGTGTATGAATTAAACAATTTGTAATATTATGCGTATTATATCCATTTCACAAGCAAATGCTGAATGTAATGCGTAATTAATAGTAAAAACACGAAGTATGATATAAACCACGTTCGTTACCTGTTCCAAGACCTGCGCAAGAGCTTCGTGGTTCGCTATGACGACTGCGCCGTAATTGTCTTCTAGGTTCCTATGCACTACACTCCTGCCCTTTCTCACTCTCAACTTGTTCGTTGTGTTCTTCGGTGTCATCTCATTCTGATAGTCGTCGTTGGTCGGACTGTCCATATTATCGTTTGAGCTGTAAAAACTGTACGGCGAGTAAATTTCCGACTCAGTTTCACTGCCGCAGTAAGGTAGGGACGATCTGAAATTATTGTATTTCGTGTAATCGACGCTTTCTTCTATCTTCCGCGAATCTGTCCTCTCAGAGGTATTTTCTCTCGGTTTCACAGCGGCGTCGCATTCTGGCGAACTGGACCGCGCGTGGTGAACATACTCGTAGTCACTGTCGCTGTTTTTAGCCGAGTCGCAGTTTTCTTCCTCGTATTTAGCGTTATTGTACACGTCATCGTAGCTGTGTATCACTGGGTCGTTGGTCGCCTGCACTAGTTCCTGAGGCCCGTCGTCGACTTCGTCTTTATCATCGTCTAATGGCGTTCTCCGCTTGAGTAATTCCAGATGTGACTCGCGTTCGCGCATGCTCGCCGTGCGTTCCGGTTTTCTTGGCGCCAGCGCTGATCTAATCTCTCCTGGAAGCAAAGATACCTATTATACTCAGCAGCCGTAAGCGAGTAATTGAACCTAGCTGTTCGGATTTGATTTTCATTTATTCTGATTCGTATTTATAAATGTAAATTAACAACAATAATACACGTTTCAGCAGAAATATAATGGGAATAGAGATTATAGTATAGAATAAACAGGATATAATAAATAGTTTCCTTATTTTGCATTGTTATTATGACGGTAGTAAAATAGTAAAGTAGTAGTATCTTACCTAAATTAGCGTAAATGTTGTCGCCTTTATTTGGCGCCGCTGACCATGCTTGTTGTTTTTGTTTCTTTTGTAAAGCGACTGATTTGGGCGGTGGCGGTCTCGCTGGCTTTGGCACAGATGAACCAGTTTTATAATCTTCACTGGAAGACCTCGGTGGAGGTGGAGGTTTAGTCACAACTCTTGGTGTCTCATCCGTTGCGGAACTGCTCCCGCTGTATATTGACGACACATCATCGTGACTCACCCTTCGTGTATTCTCAGACATTTCACCATTCGATTTCACCACCTCAACGCTGGAGCCGTTAATGTCTAGAGGATGAATAATAACTAAGCGCGGCTTAGGTTTCGGCGTCAAGTCGTATATTTCTTCCGTTTTGCTTGTCACTTTGGTTACTGTAGCGACGCTTAGTTCCTTTTTATCCAAGTCCTTAGATGAACCGATACGTAAAAGTTTCTTTATAGAAAACTTTAATTTGCCTTTTCTTTTCTCATCGAGGAGCAAGTTGTCATGTGATAGCGAAATGTTTCTACGAGGAGCAGGTTCAGGTATGATTTCGCTTTTCTTTATGTCCATATCTTCAACGGTTCTTGTTTTAGATGAATTTGACATGACGGCCCGTTCTCGTTTTTCCATTTCTCTCACAACTGGAGAATCCGATTTCATAAAACCGCTGGGGTTTCTTTGGTATAAATTGGGATATTCTTCAGTAGGTGATAGAGGAGGTGTAGGTGCTTTTCGCTTACATAAACTGTTAAGCGATGTATCACTGTCTTGTTTAGTTAAAACTGGTTTAGCGTAATAAATCGGATCCAATTTATCTTCTTGCACTTCAGTTATTTCATTATTTCTTTCTTCACTTGAATAACGTGTAATTTTTTCCTCCTCGTCCCTCCTTGTTATTTGTTGCATGTGCATGACTTGGTGTGTTGTTGTAACACTTTTCTTTGTTGTTTGTTTAATAACTGGTTTGACAGGAAGTTTAGGTTTTTCGGGTACAACCGGTTTAGATGGCATTATGTCCGTGATCATGCCGTGCAAGAATGACGGTCGAGGATCCATTAAAGGCATCGGACTCTTCGGTAAAGCAGGAGCTTCGGTTGTTTCATCGGGATCTGCTCTACCATCTGGTTCTCCAGCCAATTCACGACTGGCTTCCGCAGAAAATATAGTTTCGGGTTGTTTAGGTAGAATGGGAGGCATATCCATGATAGGGGTTTGGAATGTCGAGTAACCGTTGCTAGCATGCCCTTCTACTTTTCTGATCTGCCCGATTGACGATATTTTCATATTTTTATCGCTCTCATTAAATACTTTTATCTTAACAGTTTCTTCGCATTTATGAGATTCAGAGAAGTGTCCACTGTCATCATTATCTGAATCAGTACGTCCACTGAAACTTTCATCGTCCGACGTAAAAGAGTTATTGGCAGTTGAGTTTAAAGTCCCGACTGCAGAATCGACACTGCTGTTTTCAATATTAATTTTGCAAAACTTGAACTCTGATCTGCTAAGATTAACTTTTGGTCTTTCTTGTGTTTTTATCAATGGGGATTTCCTTACAATACCATTTTTCCTCGTTTCACTCATTTCTTTTTTTTCACATTCGTCTTGCATACTTTCTTTCATTTTACCTTCAACTACTGTAGGTTTGTTACAATCATGCTGAGTTAAATTCAGATCAGTGCCATTTGTCATTCTATTTTGTTGTAATGTCTCCGAAATTTCTTCCAATAAAGATTTTTCTGTACATAAAATACCCTCTGGTTGTCGTGAGCCTTCAGAACTTACTATAGTTTCTGATTCCTTAATGTATGTGGAGAGAATAATATTTGTTTTATAACCATTTGAAGATTCTTCAGCAGGTGGATCTGCTATATGTATAACTGCTGGTTTTCTGGTATGAGTTTTTACATTGGGGCCTTTGTTGTCATGCCCGAACGGAGTGACCGAGACTAATAAAGTCTTCTTTTTGCCATCAGAATCAGTTTGCATTTTACCAAGCAGTAGAGAAGTATAGGATTTCGCTACGGGTTCACCTAATAAATTGGCCTTTACTGTATTAAAATCTGTATTTGATTTTGTGATCCTGTGGAGTTCCCGTTCTTCTTCTGTGTCTGGAAAGGTGTCATCTTCATCGTTTTCTTCTGAAACTTCAAATTCTTCTCCATCCGACCAGTCGTCACCCCCGAATCCAATTACACTGCTCACTTCTTCTGGAAAACGTACGTTACGTTTGCTCTTTTTCTTTGGATGAATCTTTAGGATGCTTGGTGGGGTCGATTTCTTAAAGAATGTGTTTCTATTCTGGAAAGGAGTTGGTAAATACTTTGTAGTCTCCGTCGTTCTCTCTTGCTTGACGTGTTCTTCGCGCGATTTGAAGCAGTTCGAGCAGAAGTCTTTTTTCCACGCGTTTTGCACAAAGTTGTGGCATACTGGTGACATCTTGTTCTTCGAGTAGCGTCTGTTGATCACATAACTGGCATTCTGTAAAAGAAAAAAAACACGATTAATTTACATTGCCGACAATGAAGATATAATATGATTTCACGAAACATCTATTCTATTATACTACTGACCACTAACTATATCATTATGGTAGACCTGAAAGTAAGATTATAAGACTTTTAAGTATTTGCAAAGCAGGTAACAACTGGTAAGGTACCGTAAAATTGCCCTCATAATTATTAGTTGATATCGGCCGATCGCTCGTCTTGTCTGAATGCCGATGTACCAGTAATTGCATGCTTTGGTCTTCAAATCAGTTTACGTAAACTAAAGTGCTCCGTAATCAGATACTATTATGCGAGTTAAACTTAGGGCTATTGAATTTTACTGCATAATATCAAATAGAATCTTATAACAATGCATGAATGTTTAAAAGTTTGAGGTCTGAACGAAATATGAGATACACAACCATTGCGTATAAAAATATGATTATTTAAATAGTAACATACGGTGTGTGATTAAGGTAATAGAATTGAATGCTAGTACGTATTTTAATTATTCTGAAGACATTTTTATTAATATATATTGTGGACTTCACGTCAGTTTTCGTTATATTTTTGATAAGACTTGACTACAATTTCATCTGAGAGTATCTAAATGAAGAAGTTTTGCAAGGTAAGCGCATTAATTAAGTAGTTATCAATAAAATATATTTTCGACTTAAGGACATCATAATTTAACATGGTCACTGATGAAATAGAAAATAAAAAGTAAATAATATCTCCGAAATATATATTACATACAAAAACCACGTTTACATACTTGAAGGTAATTTCAATGCCATTTAATTGATGTAAGTATCCATTTATCGCTCCTTTACGTCAAAGTTATCATTACCGAGCGCAACATGGTACTTTCTCCGCAAATACCACTTTACATACTAATCAAATATTCATATGGATAGGTGCGAGGAAAATTGTTGATAGAGAAATTTATGATACAGCTGTCTGTCACCTTAGACGGGCTAAGTAAAGTATTTTCTAGCAGGTTTTATAAACCTACAACGTAATCAGGTTTTACACATTCAATCAGGATTTTGACACGAAGCAAACGTTTACGTAACGGTAACCAGTATAAATTGCACCTGAACCTCTAACATTATAGACGGTATTATAGTTCATTTTCCTCTAGGCAGGAGGTAATTTTTATCGTATTTTATAGCATCTAAAGCGCCAGGCTCTGATGTAACTGAAAACTGCATTGTAACAATATAGTCCACTTCATGCTCAGTGGTACAATTAACGCTAAGTATATTAATATCCTTATAATAAAACACAAGATACATTTCTATTACAGGAAGCAGTAACTGTAAAGTAATTATTCTTAACCGTATCTGACTCAGGTAGCGTTTAATTTAAAGTTATACTCTTAGAACGTGAGACGTTTCCTTTAACTAACTTTTTGGTTTCAAAAGTTAATGTAAAAATCAGGAATATTTTATTTTTATGTTATTTTTGTGCTGGATTTTTTGATGATCTGTTTAAAGTATTATTATAAAGCTAAATTTACGTCTTTTAAACCGACTTCAAAATGGTGGAGATTCTCAATTCACCTGTATTTTTACTTTAGAACTTTTTAATAGGTGTACCCATTTAAATTTATTATATCTATTGTGATCAAAGAACAGTATTTTGAAACTTTATTGGAAAATCGTCTCAGAATGAACCATATCCGTTTTTATAACAGACGCGAACAATTTATCATTAATAGGACATGCGGGTATCGGAGTCTATCACAAGAAAGTAGGTAAAAGTACTCGAGATTTAGAACTGACGTTAGTTTCTTAGACAATGATAATAGCGAACAAAGATTAGATAAGATAAGTACGTATCTTTATTCCAACAAAACATATCGTTTCTTTGCGTGACTTTCTTTAATGCTATAAAATGATTTATTTCAAGTAATAGCTAATACGGATTTCATTACGAAATTTTTATTAAGATTTATTTTAAAAAAATGTTCGAACAGAATTCCAAAAACAATTCAAAACAATGCAACGAAGCTTTTGTAATGCGAACAATTAACAATGAATCTTATTGCCCTTTGTATAACTCTTTTTTTACCTTTTCTTTAAACAAATGAAGAGTAATGCATCGCAATGTATCGAATGATTTTCAATTCTGTTACATAGAAACGGTATCTTTTATTTGTATGTTACAAATGGTATGTTTTACTAAAGCATTTTGAGTTCTCTGACATTGCATTAGAGTTGACTTTTGTCTGATTGTGTATTATTGTAGCCTGGTTTCACGGCCATCAATCTATTGTTACACAATACATGCCATGTGTGGATCTGTAGATCTCAAAACATTGTGGCTCGTTTTGTCATATCGCGTAATGCTGTATAGCTCAGTTACACGCAAAAATGGGTTTGAGTACACAATATTTACTAGTCATTATAAGCATAATAGGATGCGTCGAATTCGGTTTAATCGAGAGAATATTTGACCCAATATTAGATGTAAAACCGCAACTCGAATAAATACATATGTTAGGGTAGTATGTATACGAGTAAAACACAGGGCTGCCTTAGACGTACTGTTATTCGTTGTTCGTGTTACAATATCTTTATGTATAAAGCTAAAGAGTTTGTTTGTTTGATTGTTTGACCGACTTGAAAAATTCTTTTAGTATGAGATAGTCCATTTATAGAGGAAGGCTTTAGGCTATAGAACATCACGCTTAGATGAATAGGAGAGAAGCAGCAATAAAAAATATTGAGAAAACGGCAAAGTTTTGAGCTTTCCATGCGTGCGCTGAGTAAACGGTGAAAGTTACTCAAAAATCATGTATTACAAAATTGTTCCCCTCTGAAAGATCTAAATTAAAGTCCGCGATAGCATATGTCTAGCTTTTAAGTTTAATATACACCTTTAAGCTTTTAAGTTTAATATATAACCCTTTTTATGGCAAAACAACGTTTGCTGGTTCTTCTAGTTATATTATATGTAAAAAGGTTATGGTAATACTTATTATTGATGTTATAAGATATGTCATAACCGATTTGTATGCAGTTTTAACTGATTAATTGTAGTAGATAATATTTAATGTTTGATTTATTTCAATTACCTTAGAAATAAAATTATATATCTCTACTAATAATATAAAGCTGAAGAGTTTGTTTGTTTGATTGATTGATTTGAACGCGCTAATCTCAGGAACCACTGGACCGATTTGAAAAAATATTTTAGTGTAAGATAGTCCATTTATGGAAGAAGGCTATATAACATCACGCTTATATGAAAACAGAGGAGCAGTAATAAAAAATATTGCGAAAACGGCAAAATTTAGAGCTTGACAATAATTTATATGGTAAAACAACGTTTGCTGAGGTTAGCTAGTTTAAAATATATCTAAATGTTTTTTGAACACTAGTTAAAGACAAGCGAAGTCAGAGCTGTCATTCGTTTACATTAAAAGTTAAAATGCACACAATAAGCTCATTCTAGTAGATCGCGCGTAAGTTCACGGTTAATTAATATAATTCGATCACAATGGCTACTTTCTCCATACGTCTCATAAACGTGGTATGACAACAAGTATTGTAGTCTGTGGTATTCGGGTCGGTCGACCATCTGTTGGGAACCGGAATACCGGTGAAATTGAGGCGTCACGAGTATTACCATCCACGACCACTTGTAGCACCGCTGACGAGGAACGATGTGGTGACAACTTCAACACTGAACAGTTTGTTTGAACGCACTAATCTCAGGAAGTACTTGTTTGAATCGAAAAAATCTTTTTGTGTTGGATAGTTCATTTACTGAGGAAGGCGGCTATATAACATAATGCTACGAATTAACATAACGTTTGCGTTTAACTACAAATAAACTGAACTGGAGTGTTAATTTCTTTCGCCGTTCTCTTCAATGTTAAAGCATATTTTCGAACAAGTGGTAGAATCGAAATATGAGTTATAATAAAATAGACAAAACCTTTTATTTTTGAACCGATTTTACCGAAAAAATCACTTAATGTTAAGTAAAACCCATCACAATATAAACCTGAAAACTACATTCAAATTGGATAAACCGTTTCTGAGATTAGCGTCACAAACATAGATAAAAAAACATAAAGGTATGCAGATAAACAAACAAAATAAAAACACAAAGTTCTCTATTACGAATTTTTAAATATATTTGCCATGTACAGACAGCATTCACTTACATTTTTATTATATGTATAGATGATAATTTTAAATTTTATAGCCTATTCAAAATTTCGTGGTTTATTTATTTATTTATTTATTTATGCTTTATTGTCCCTTAGAATAAGTGGTACAGAAGGCGGACTTAATGATAAGTAGCATTCTCTGCCAGTCGACCTTAGGAATGTGCAGGAGAACAATGTGAGCGGGGCAGGTGAAAGAAGGTGAAAGAAGGAATAAAAGAAAATAAAGATCAGAATAATAATAAGTAAATAGAAAAAATATGTACGTATGTATCTTAATAAATATTGTGATAAAACTACAGAAGTAACAGGGGAAAGTGTGTAAATATATAACATAATTATAAGAAATTTACTTTAAAATCATTATTTAGTGGTTGCTGCTTAACAGCAAGTAGAATCACAGCGTGCCAAGCTGTTACTCCTCGCTTAAGGTAAGACATCTTCGTTGGCACGTTGTACACATGGCACTGTTGGCAAAGCATGTACAATATATGTCGAGGACGTCGGGCCATAGATTTTAAGTGGGTTATGTAAATTACTGCATCAAAACAATAGTACAAGCAATTTGTGGGTCATACGTGTTCAATACTGCCTCTTTTGTAGAAAGTTGTTTTAACGAGTACATGATTTGATTCTACTTGGCTACTGCTTTAAGTTATTTAAAGACTAGTAGAGCCGCCGAACTTCGTATTACTTTGGAACATTTGTCCCGTTTTTGTAACATTTCTCATCAATGCTCAGCTCCTTTTGGTCGTAGTGTTATGTTATATAGCCTATATCCTTTCTCGGTAAATGGACTATCCAACACACAAAGAATTTTTCAATTCAAACCAGTAGTTCTTGAGATTAGTGCGTTCAAACAAACAAACTGTTCAGCTTTATATTAGTATAGACAGATAGATTGAGATAACATTAACAATTACATTAAAAATATGAATTAATAAATAGTTCAATAAAAATATTTAAAAAATATTTTTTTCATTAAAATTTCCTATTTATGTTTACAAATTACTAATGTGTTTTGTACATAAATTAAATGATCGAGGGTAATATTCGTGATAGCAATCATTTCTATAAATAAACGTGTTTCATCTTTACCAAAACGATCATTCTTTGGCCCACGCAAAAACTTGATAATATGCAACGTGTTTTTAAATGGTTGATTTTTTTTATTAATTATAAGTTAATGCTTGACTACAGTCCCACTTGATGGAAAGCAGTGACGTAGTCTTGGGTGGTAAAGACTTTATTTATTTACTAGATGAACCAGCAAACTTTGTTTTGTCATATAAATTATTATTTAAGAACTATTTTTATAACCATAAAAATTGT
>DWJN01000463.1:0-24066 GCA_018248895.1 Carystus phorcus
GGTAGAATTGATCAAAATCCTTTCTTAGCGGATGTCTACGTTATAATATCTACCTGCATGCCAAATTTCAGCTCGATTCGTCCAGTGGTTTGGGGTGTGCGTTGATAGATCACTATATAAGTCAGTCAGTCAATCACCTTTGAGTTTTATATATATAGATAAAAGTAATTACATATAATAATATTATACTGAATACATTCTAACTGACTGGGTTTTTAAACCAGCGTAAGCATACGTCATTGGTATTACCCTGAAATGTTATTACACTCAACTAGTGATAATGGCTTCGGACCAGATTGTCTACAGTTTGAAAAGTTTTATTGCATGTGTGTTCACAACTGCTTTTTTGTTTTTTATTAAAAAATAAAAAAAAATCGCAATGCATATTTTTGATCTGAATATTTCAAATATTTTCGAGAATCGACAAGTGACAGAACACTCGTACAGTGCAATGTACGAATACACTATACTATTGTATTAAATCCATTGAGATGCTGGCCAATTGGAGGGTGTCCGGTGAGCTACTGGCTGATGTCATTTTACAATGTGCGAAATAATGATGGATGTGAGTGAACGGCGGGAGCGCGCGCGTTTGTTCTGTTGGCAGTCATTTTTGTTCTTTTAGTTATGAGAGCGGTGGTAGGTGGTAGCGTGTGGCGTATAGTGTGAGCGAAAGGTTAACGCTATATACTTAGTGCGACTACTGATTATGTATATGTCTAAATTGTGGATATGATCATATCAATGCGTAGGGTATTCAATTTAATAGAATCCAAATTGAGGTAGGAACTAATGATTTTTTTAAATTGGTAAGACTCGTATTTTGGAGTCGTATATACCCTATTTTTTGTTTTCTTCTCCAAGAAAATAATTTTGTGTACTACCACGTAAATAAATTTAATTTTCTTTGTATATTGTCGGGATGGTAAATATAATCTTCTAAAATATCAAAGTGAAGTATTGAGATTTTTACGTATACACTTAAAAAATAAAATTGTATTGTATTACATGAATACATTTCGCTGACGTTAAGAAGTCTGCGGGTTAAAGAATTTATGACTGAAAAACTTATGTTTTTTTAATTTTAACCTTTCGTATGAATTGGCGCGAACTATTTCATATTTAGCTGACAGGATGTGTGGGCAACGTGCGTGGCTCCTTGCCCTCGGGCTTACGTCGGCACTAAGCGGCATTTTACAATGTTGTCGTCGTATACTGTAAGCTCAGATTACGAGGTGATGTCGAGGAATATAATAATACGTAGAATTATGTTAATATTATAGGAACCATGTGAGTCGAATGGTTAATTCGAGTTAGTCAGCGTAAGCTTATCGGCTAATATATTCGTCCATTCAGTTATAGGGAAATTACGGAAAACAGCGAACTATTTTGTTCGGAATTCTTTTATTTTCACAGCAATAACTTCAGTAGGACATGTTGAAATAGAGAGAAACGCAAACTAGAATATTCATTAAACCAATGGTACTAAAAAAATAAAATAACGTGGATATAATATTCATGCTATCATATCTTACCTATTACCTATCAGTATCAAGTATATATCATAAAACGGTGTTTATTTTATTGATTCAATGTTGTCAATGGTCACACATAAACCTAATGCGATACCCGTACATCACACAATCGTATAATTTAGTGATTTCGTTTTAAAATATAAATCACTTTATTCATCTGAAGTTCTTAATCACGACGATACCTGGTATAATGTCATTGTATCGTTTTAAATTATCATTCTCATACGTCTAACTCAAATGTTATTAAGGTTTCTCCGTGGTTAATCCACAGCTCCGACAGATCTTTTGTGAATGGTTTTTACGACTGAACCTTTTCTCGGATTTATTTCTTTTGTGGTTTCAACTTTATTGTGTTTTTGTGTTCGGCATTTGGATGTGACGCTGCGTAGGAACATGCTATTGCATCACGAATATATTACTGAGGTACGTATAGAGGTAGTATGTATATGTTATTTTTATAAATTGGCTGATGAACGAGCAGACTGGCTAGTTCATCAATTGAGTTGCCTTCGAAAAAAGGTTCGCATTATAACGGTTGCTGAAAATAATATCATTCTGTACTAAATAAATAATACCACAATGGTTTAAATGTAGATTATAGGTTTGATATACAGTTTGGATTGTAGGTTCGATTTCTCGTATTTTAATTCTTTGAAATAAACGCGTTTTTCAAACAACACACGATTTTGTTTCATCTCAGTCTCAAGCACCCGATGTTTAAACGTTTCCAAAGTTAAGCAGAGGTTTTGGCTTTAGTTTTTTTTTTTAATATTTTTTAGACTAGTAGAACCGGCAAACTTCGTATCACCTTGTAACATGGTACAAATGGTTTTTGTAAAATTTCTAATAAATGCTCAGCACTTATTGCTCGTAGAGTTATGTTATATAGCCTATAGTCTTCTTCGGTAAATGGACTGTCCAACACATAATGATTTCTTCAATTGAAACTAGTAGTTCCTGAGGTTAGTGCGTTCAAATAAACAAAATCTTCAGCTTACAATCTTTATATATATAAAGTACGTGTCACAGTGTTTGACCGCTATGGACTCCTAAACTACTTAACAGATTTTAATCTAATTTAGAATACCGTGTCCAGTTTGATCAAACTTAAAAGATAGGATAGCTTAAATCTCAATTTATAGTCGCAATATTATTTTATCGCAAATTATTTATTTAATATAAGATTCTGACAGATAGCGGTCGAAGACAATTAATTTATTGACAAATTGAGTTATTGCAAATTGTTTTAGTTCCATAAGCTTTTAACAGATGGCGGTGTAAGATATTTAATTGACAAAATTGAGTAATTGCAAATTATTTTAGTGCCATAAGGTTTTAACAGATGGCGGAGTAAGTCTACTAAATTGAGTATGTAAGGCTTAGTCACAGCAACGCGTGGCTGGGTCTGTTATGCTATATTGTTGCAGAACAACGCCTGCTGGGTCAACTAGTTTAAATATAATTTTTATGATGAAATTGAACGCAGATTTAAATAAAACGTCGTATTTGACATGTATTTCGTACGTTTAATAGTTTAGAGAAAGTATATAATGCGCCCCTAGTCCTAGTTCAATTACAGAAAATCGACAGACCCGTGCCTCAGTAGTTAATGGGTTGAGCAGCAAGTAATATTAATCCAACATCGATCTAACGCTGCAATTGAAAATTCATAAATCAAAACCCAATTACGTTACCTTTTGCGAACAAAAATAGATGCTTCTAGTTCAGTGTTATTTTAGTTAACTGCATTTAGTTAATGCACTCGAACCACATAGGTATTGTTATTGCGTCGAGGATAAGGCACGTGTAATAAGCGATTTATTTGAAACGGCCGGCCTTGAAGAAAGCCGTTCAACACAAATATGCCGTCAGTATTGGCAACCGTGACTAATGACAAACGAATGCATAAACAATAATTGAGCAGATAGACAGTGTCGGATGACCACGCATTGATTGACGAGGTAAAGATATAATTTGAAAATAAAAAACAAATATCCCTATCTCATTCTTTTACAGAATCACCGTTAGAAGAAAAGAGAGAACTAGAGAAAAGTAACTTTCCCTTCGATAAATTAAACTTTATAATCAACTCTCGGCTATATGCAGCAAAATTAAATTCATACAAACATGAACCCAATAACTACTCTATTTCTATGTGTTATAGAAGAAACCTCTCAGTTATTGTAACATCACTCCTTTTTGATCTATGTACCGGGATTCTACTACGAACATTCACCCATATCAGTGACATAAATCAGATTCTGTCAAGTTAAACCGGTTTTATTGGTTACCAATTTAGGCACAAATATTCAGTAATATTAAAAGTAAATATTTTAAAACGCTTGTATTTTCAATTTTGAAACGCCCCACGGTGCAATCAGTTGCGGAAACCCGTTGTATTACCGCATAGTGTGTTAATTACATAATGAAAGGCGCACGGAACTCGCGCGCGTCTCTACGTCACATTCACATTATTTCTCATACTGCACTCGATGACGTAATCGCGTAAACATGATAAGGTGAAATACACGTAGGTGAGGCTAGGAGGACCGGTCAGAGTGGCGTAAATTAGGGAAGGCCTGCCTGATGGATGGATGGACGGGTAATGGATGGATATATTATGGATGGATGGATGGATGGTGGATGGGTATTTTAATTTTAAAATATATGACTTAAAAGAAAGATGAAATCAATTTCATGTAAATCGAATGGTTGTTTTATATGTACAAATTGTAATATTTAATTTAAATTTTATCATTACAAGGAATGAGTTTTCAAAATTTCCCCATCAGTCATATTAAATAGGTTTTAAAATTCGTGCAATGTTTTAATGTAACGTTTATTGTTATTAATTATTATTACTCACTAGTAAATAAAGAAATGTATACGTATTAGTATAATATACACATTTGAATTTACTTAAATAATGCTCAGAATTTCCAAATTTATTTGCTTTTCGATTCCATTCGTGTCAATAGCCATCAATAATTTTCTCAATACTAGGCTCAGGTCAAGAGGAGTCAACGCTTTATTATAATACGCTGTGGGTTTACAAACCATATTAAAAATGATTTCTCGGTTACTCCACTTCCTGCACGATATTTACTCCGTACTAGGCGACAACCAATTTCAAATACGTAAATAAAGTTACATCTTGCAGATTCGCGATCTATTGAACGCTCAAAGAACCTGATCTATATGTCTTAGAACGAACTAAAAGACGCTTCACTCAATACTTGCTAAATCATACGTAAACAAACATCTAAAATTTACGTAACTCACACCACGTGGTTAGTTACGCGCCGGCCAGCGTTGAAATGAAAGTAACAATCGTTTTATGAAACCTCTCAGTGGAAGGTAGTCTAATCGAGCACTGTTGCACAATAAATAACTCCAATCCACAAACAAGTTCACTAATAGTTGCAGGTTTTGTCGACTTGCCTCTTGCCTTTGTTAGATATACCGTTATTACGATATTACCGTTCAAGTGATCATGAACTGTGAGCGAGTGTGTTAAATCACCTGCCGATATTTACGCATATTTAAAACTAGCTAATCGACTGGCAACTACGCCAAATTAAAACTGATATTTACAATTCCCGTTGTAGCATCAGAATGTTGAAACAACGATAATTATTTACCTTAATGTGGCTAACCTCGCTGAGCTAGGCCACGCGACACAGTTTAATTATAAAACAACGGTTACCATAGCAACGACGGCAGAAGCGTAAATTGTAAGTAAATCCAAAACTCTTGAACAACAAGCTGTTCTTCTCATTGAGGGTTTTATAAGCTTTTAAAAGCCTTCTATATATACTATCGTACATACAATTTTCAAGTCTATCAAGTATGTTTTGAGTTTTGCACCTAATAACATACATAAGTTAAATATTATTGTAAGCTTTGATCTACGGATTTATTGATCATAACGATAATTTACCATTTTAATGGTGATGAAACTCCGAACGTTCCGCAACCCAACGTAATCCTGTTAACGCTCAAAACAATGCAGATGTTACCGATAAATTAATGAAGCATTAACCGATAGCCCATCTAACTGTCGAACTGTTTCCTGCTCTCCACATTACACTGCATTGCCGGGAAATAGGAAACGGTGTGGATAACACGTAGGCACAAATAAAATGGCGAACTTTCTCCATTTGTTGCAACAACCGGGCCGTTGCGCGGGCACATGTAACAATAGATGACTCGCGCACATCGCATTCATGTGACGGGAACATTGCTCTTCCTAATAAATATTTGATCGTTTAATCTGATAGATGGAGTGACAGTCGCAGGTCGTTGTGAACTAAAATATGGAAAGCAAAAGAGATTACATACGAGTATATCTAGGAATAGACTTGTTTTATTTTATTTAGTTACAAATCATAAGTATAAATTCATAAAGTGTAAAGGGTACAGTAGTTGTATACATAAATAAATTACGCTTATCCCCAATCAATTGAATACATTGAATGGCAATCAATGGCGTTATATAACACTTTTAAGATTTTTTTTGTTACATTAAATGGAGGTTTTATTGGTACACCAAGCATATAAAATCTTAAAACCATTTTGTATTATTTAACATTACATTAGGATTATGAAACTCAATAACCATTGAGAAAACATTATCTAAATTGTTACAAAACTTTGTTTCCCATTTTCTCCATATTTACGGAATACATCCTTAATTCACTGGTTTCCTCAATTTATTTAAAGCTCGTGAAGTGCAATATGACTATCAGTGTTGACGAGAATTACAATAGAAGATCAGTAAGTTTTAATCTTACAGAATTCTACGGATAGGTAAAATTGGTATAGCGACAATAGTGTGTTATAACATTTAATGAGTCTGAAGAGGAACGAGTTATTTTTCAAAAGTTTAATTATTTGACTATTGAGTCCACGCGGTGTTAACTGTGTCATCCGGAACTCGCAAAATAGAAAGTCATAAAATATTTCCTCATTCTTTGCCCGATTTTCAGCACATTTACTTGGACTGTTAATCTAAATAAAGTGTAATGAATAGTCAGTGAATTAAATTTTGTGTATAGCGTATCGTATCTTATCTCGATCGACCGAATATTTGCGACCGAGTAACCTTTTAGAGTGGTGCCGAATGGTGAGATATAGCCGACGGCCTCACGACGCTACCAGAGGCCTCGACAAATATTTTTTATTACTATTCGTATTAACGGGCAATGCTGCGTGAGTTACGAACCAGTCATGTGAATATGTCAATAAGACCAAAGTAACTGTTACTATAAAAATTGCTCATCTGGATGATTCTGTTATTTTATGGACACCTTCACATCTCCAACACCTAAACCGAATATACACGTAACTATAATTTATTTATTTATTTAGTTGCACCAACAAAGCCTACACTGATAAAGCGTATAATACAGAAGCGCCGCCATTAGGTGAGCGTCACTTCAATTACAGGTGCAAAAATGATATGTATATAATGACTGGGAGTTGAACTTTTCACGATGTCAATATCAATCATAGAACTGCATATTATTATGACTTATAAGATGTTTCCTTATTATACATAAAGATCTATCTTTTTTATATAAACCCTGAAGATAAATGAAATAACACAATTATGAAGAGTAAGACACGCGGCAATTGGAAATAATTTGCGTAAAACAAATCATTACTATCTAATCACGTAGGCTGCGACCGTACCGATGCCGTCTCGGTGACGTTACGTAACAGATAGTCTAGATGTCGCAAGCGTCGCTCCTTGTGCACACTACGTAACCGTTGCCATTGCGATAAACCATCTTTTGAATGAATAAACTTTTATTAGAAATAAACATTGAATTAAATGGACTATTTTAGATTTTTGTTTGGTTTATGCGTTAAACACAAATTTCATATAGAAATTGCTGTAAAATTTTGACAAGCTTTTATTTTACATCCCTAGTTAGTTTTAATATGTACGGGTGAGATCTCGCAACCTGAATTAGAAGTACTTCTTATGGCATGGAGTTAAAATTATAAATATTGCTTTATTTCCGATGACAATGCTCTTTATGGTGAGCGTGGCCTAGTCTGAAGATTAGTTTCAAACAAAGAAACTTCTTAACAGCAAACAAAATTATATAAAGGTTTTATTTTTTTAAATCTTTTCTATGACTTATTTACTTAGAGTAGTTAACCTTCTTTGTTAACTGCTACCCTTATGTAAAATCTAACATTACATACAATTAAATTCGAGTACCATTCGTAGTTGAACCGTGTGTATAAATTCGTAAATGAGTGTTACGGTACGTTTGCCCAATAACATAAAAAAACGGTAAGACGTTTTAATTAGTAAGTTACAGCATTTTAGTAAACTTATCGAGTGTGACCTATGATAATACAGTAATAAAAATATATCACGCGAATTGGTAGTTTTCATAATAGAAATAGTAAAACAACAATATTATTTTCTATTTTTAAAGTATATCAATAATCAAAATGTCATTAAATATTACGTAATGATGCCAGCGTCACGTGACAACAAATCGCAATGACGTCACATGATCAATTTACGTATCTCTAATTGAGAATGTGACAACTTATAAGTTTACTAGTGTGAAAGAATTTGTGACGTAATATGCGTTTTAAAACCAAACATGAAACGGATTTAAAAAAATATATTTATTAAAAATAATTGTTGGATTATTGAAAATATATAAAAAGATTTTAGTATATGAGTTACCACTTTCCTAAAAAGAGTCAACATCATTATTATGAGTAGATATTGCAGTTAAAATAAACAATAACTTAAGACATAATAGACACTATTTCATAATCTTTATGTATATAGTAAGATTTATTACATACTTATTTCAATAAAACTGCCCTCTTAAACAATTCTTTCTTAATATTTGTTGATTAAATAAGTGATTCGGTATGACCTTTGTAGGTTGAAGCAGTGAAACTAACAGCCTTATTTAAGCATGTCTGACGTAAAAAACTTTGAATTAAAGTTTCTCGTATCAATTATGCAACAATAACAGATGTACCACATATGTTTCCTCGGTGCAGTACAGTTACCGTGTCAGTTACGTAACGGATGGTCAAAATGCCGTAAGCGCCGGCCGATCCCACCTTATGAAGTACCTATGGACATAAACACAAATTCAAAACGTTTCTAAATATTTTATAATGTATACTTTATTTGGGTAACTCTAAAATTAAGTTTTGCGTATTATTGTATTTAAGTCAGTCCTAGAATTATATTGCTTCATAAGCATACTTCACTGCAAGTATTACGAATATGGGACGAAAGTACGAAATAGGGAAGTATTCTGTAGTTATTTCAGTAAATATGATGAATTAAAAAAAAAAATAACTGAGTAACGAGCAGAAGAGCCGCTTGATGGTAAATAATAACTGCTGCCTATCGGCCTAAGAGAACCGCTGCAGGGCAAAAAGGAAACCGTACATCAACCAGTTCTCTTACTAGCTCCTAATAAAATACGGCTTACTAATAAATTTAAAATCAGATAATTAAAAACTATACTTCTGATATTAAAGTAAACAAACTACACTGTTCAAATAATAGATTGGCAATTAAGTAATTGCCGTTATTGTCGATAGATTCACTACACCTAACATATATTTGTAATAGCTAAAAACAGACATTTTACAAACAGAATTTTTACACTGCCAGAACGATGCAAAAAGGTAAGAAAGGGCAATGTCTAATTGAATTAAGTTATATTAAAAAAAAAATCTGAATGTTCCTTCTTATTTGAAATCGGCAATGACTTAGTTACCCAATACTAACAGTATATAATTATTTCAAATCAACAACAAGGTGTTTTAGATTTTCACGAATACTGTAAGTCTCGCGTATCTCGGAGAGATGGCGGCAGTAACGGTAAATGACCTTGTTACAGTTATACAGTACACTCGTAAAATGTCACGTCGCTAGCAACCGGTGAGCCGGACTTGGTGAGTCGGTGCTCACTTCGGTGACTCAGTGAGTTGACGAGCCGGTGAGCCGACTCCACGATTGCCCACGTAAACGAAATGTATTCACGGTGACCGGAAAGTGATTGTTGCGTTACTTCCTAATGAGTTCTGGGATGCGACTTGCGTTTGCGGCGTCGTATAATGCGGCCTGCACACCGATTACAGTCAAACTACTTACAGACAAATAGAAACAAACGTATTAACTATTAACTTTTGTATTGATCTAGTTCAATCTAATTATAATAACTCTTATCTTATTAATTTTGTTCTCATGTTGTGCTCGTAGAATTGATAATTGCATCAGATGTTTGGAAAAGTCATAAATCGTTCTCAAATATCATCAAATTACCAAATGTCATTTGACACTCATCTAATTACAAGCAATTAACGATTCTGTCCAAGAAACATAATAATAGTAAATATTGAATATTAGTCATTTAATCTAAAATAAATGATACTGTTTAATACTACGTACTGTTTGAAGAAACATATAAAACATTTACATAATAAGACAATCAAATTGTTACTAGTCAATTCGAAAACAGCTGCAATAACATCGATGACGTAAAGCGATTATAATACACGTTTAAATAAACAAAAAATACCAAGTGCGCTTTAAAATAATAAAGTCATATTAGTCATTAAAAAAGGTAATTTGGTAAATTCACTGTAACCGTTTACAATTAAACTATATCTTTAAGTACAATTAACATAATTTAACACAACTTAAATCTGCACGTCAAACCGTGGCCGCATACCGCAGCCGCATGTCGGAATCGCACGTCGCACGCCGCAGTCGCAGACACTACTCGAACTCCATAACATTCCAATACAAAGTAGGTAGGTAAGTGCTATTGAGAACTAGATCGCATTAATGTATTAAGCAGAAAACACCGCGTAAGTGGCTTAATCGGTCGTTGCTATTTCGTATTTTGTACGCCTTTCGTACATTTAGTGCCTACTGCGTTTAGCATTAAGTGCTATAATAGCTGTAAACTTATATCGATATTTTAGTGTAATCTGCGGAATAAATTAGGTCATTTTCAAACGTAGTCAATCACATTTTGAATAGTTATATTTGTTAGAGGCACGGCAAGGTCCAAGTAATTGGGCGTACTCAATCACGCTGGTACAATAATAGTGAACGGATTACTAAGCCAAGCCAAGAGTCTGTTCTAATATACAACGCTACGACATAGCTTAACGACTTCTTTCCAAAGATAACTACCGGGATCGTCGCTTTAAGGTGGTTCGGTGTCAGTTTCCTTAACTGTTCTAGACAAAGGCACCTACTTCCTAAACAGTCTCCCTCATCAATTTATTTTATTGTTTTTAAGGCGATTTTTCATTTTAGTTAAGTCTTTTATTTGAAAAAAATAGGTTCCAAGAACGGTTTAGATTCCCAATTTGATCTATGGAAGATGTATTTCACATTTATACATATCTATGTATGTTGGTGGGTATGTTCTTAATTTAAACATATTTAAGCCATTTTACAATACATATTTTTACTTTGTCATTTCAATCGGCATTTCCTTCGACAGATTACGCATTTCAGAGGTGCCCGACAGGGGTTACCAAAACAACGCCGGTGACTCACACAAAACAAGAATTCGTAACAAGATTTATGCACACACCGTCGTAAAATGCAACAACATCCAATGTTAAATTAACAATAAAATCATCATATTCCTTGAAATTTAACAACAATACCCATTTCATATTACAGCGAGCTAATTCTACGATCAACCCACCCGCATTATTTAATTTATTATTATAACTTTCATTTATTTGACTTATAAAAATAAGATTGTACAAAAGGCGTACATAATACCCGACGGCATTGTCTGATGGTCAATCCTAGTTGTTAATTAAACGATAAGGTTACCAAAAACTTTTATTCAGTGTTCGTCGAAAAAACCTTATGTGAATATTTTAATTTAAAATCGTGTAAAGTAAAATGGATAATTTTAACCCAATTATTACAAAACTTATTTTTTTCTATGTTCTCATATAAGTTATATTATGCATTTCACTGAGAAGTATAGCTTTTTAGACATCTACATACTCTGGTGACAATCCTGTTATTGCACAAGTAAAGAGAAATGTGGTAAAGGCTTAATGATAAGGATGTCTAATCGTATCAACGATCAGACTTAGATATCAACATTAAGTTAAACTATTGAAGCGATATCATAAGAACATAACGATTTACCGGCAATATGAACTAAAGTTCAAAACTGAGACGACACAGGAAGATTTAGTGAGAGTCCATCTCAAATCCGTGTCACCAAGCGAATGGCGCGTACCAAAATGAGAGTCACAAATTGAACAATGAGCGTCGAGACGCGGGCCCGAAAAGAAAATTAATTTAGGTATTGGTGTCGGTCGGCGAACCCACGATTGTGAAACGTTGAGCGATTGCGCTCAGTGTACTTTGTGTAATCTACCAGCACAATACGCCACCACGGCGACCAGACCGGCCCTCGAAAATAATCACTTATGTCGAAACGATTTCAATAGGGGTCTTTCCATCTTTGACTGGTTTATCTTCAGTGCATCCTCATAATGCACCCTGTTTAACATCAGGTGATTTCTATAATCCAGCTTAATCCTGATGAGTAATACCTATTGGTTTACACTTTTACGTAGCATCTAAAATCAGCTGTGAAACTTTTGAGAAGTTTCCTTTGCAAAAGTGAAATTCCAGGTATACAGCAACTTGTTAACTACCTGTTTACGAAGCGTCTAGAAATAATGTCAGCAGCAATGAACACTAACGTCACGTAGTTGATATCCCAACTTATTAGTTGCCGGCTGTTACCATAAAAAGAATAAATGCCCCTTCTGTAGGCGATTATCCTTTCAATAACGAACCTCTCCAACTTCTTAATCTCCGCTAACCCACACAAAGTTCACCGCGAACAAATCTATGATTAACGACGCGAAAATAAACACATTACAGCTATACTAAAGGTTGAATCGAAATCAATAAATTCACGCCTTCTTAACGCCGTCGCACTTTATGGAAATGTTGGCACTATCGGCTACAATTACAAAAATCGCTGAGCGGAGCATACGAACGCAGTCGGTAATTGGAAGATGAGATCTCGCGAGGATCGCAGCCCGGGGCGGCATGAATGAAAGCCGCTCACTGGCATCGCACTACAGTTGCTGTATTCTGAGCTTGAGCTAAACGTGTGTTGCGACTGTTCGTACGCAAGCTTTACAATGCGCCGTTATACCCCAAACGCTTCTGAAACATCGCCGCATTTCCAGTAATGCATATTCAACAGAAAGAAGCGGTTGTTTTCGGCGAATACGAAGTTGAAAGCCTTTAAGGATATCGACATCCGCCGAACGAGTTTTTCCAGTCCGTATCATCGCAATATCACGGTTATTATTGAAACGCGCACCGTGGTCGCGACAGGTAAGTAAAGCATTTATCATGAAGAATGTTTACCTAAAGAACTGTACCCATTACAAAGAGAATTGATTGCGACAAGTCTGGTAGTTTTTATATATAGTTGCACTTAAATTTATTGAAAAACTCCGCTCGAAAACCAATGTGTGTAACAGTATTTTAAAGTAATATTGCTTAAAAGTGGTTCTTTAAATTACATTTTTTGTGCAATGTGCCAGCGCAATATCACAAATTAAACTTCGGTCATGAATTAAACTCAAAAAATTAATGCAAAATTATAATTGACAGCAGAATTATATAAATACAAAGCGTGAATGTACAAAGTCAATCATTGTTACGATGAGTAAATTTTGAGCTGAATTAAGATTTTAGAAAGTCTGCTCTTGCAAAAATCAATCCAATTGATTGCACAGTCTCAGTACTATTATTATTCATTCCATTTAGATGTAGGTACATTCTATTGGACCTCGTTTTTAGTTGTGATTGATCTAAGTCGAACGCGCACTATTGGATCTTCAGATTGTTGCAAATTAAAGCGTAAAAAATATAAATGAGGAACAAATAGGATTTTTGCAGGACATATTAGTAGGTATTTCAGAATAGTTATTCATTCTCCTTTTAGAATGAATCATGAAATATTTCATCTCCGTCCGAACGGCAAACGAGCATATGGCCCACCTGATCACCTGTCAGCAACGCCAAAAGCATCAACGATGCGTTTTCGGCCAAAAAAAGTGAGAAGAAAGAGAGTACTTTTTTTCTCTCTCTCTCTCTCTGACTCTCAAGCTTCTAGACGTAACACGACGAATCATGAAACACTGACTCAAACAACAGGGTGGTAGCTAAGTCAGTCGGACTTCACAGAGATAATACTCGTAATGATTTAGTTATATTGATAATATAATCTATCACCAATCGAGGCAGGCTTCTGTTGCCTTTTATAACATTCTGGTTTGCCGGTATAGGGTTGAGGTCGATATATTAGGTCACACCAATTACGGTCATCATAATTGTACTTCAGATTACTTTAGTTCGACTTTATTTAAAAAAAATCGGTTCAATGCGTGAGTGCGTACTATTATAGCACCTGTAGTGTGGACAGACCCTTTATTATGGTGAAAAATAAGCGTGTTGAAACTACACGCGAAAATAAGAAAAATATATTTCTCACTGTTATTACCGACACTGCTTTCGTTATTATTGTTTGCCAAAATAACGCTTTGTTACATTTGACATGGAATTATACAGTTATTCAGCTGTGTTATCATTGTAAAATGGAAACATACGGTACGACACACGAACGGCTCGTGGCCAGAGAAATTTGGCGACATACGACACATACTACGGTCAGAATGTGAGTCGTAAACGAGCAACTATAATTACGATGGTTTCGAGCGCTCTGAAGTAGAAATCGGTCAGTTTAAAACCGATATCAACAAGTTTCATTCCTGAATATCAAATCTTGTAATTTTATCGTAGTCGGTGTTGATTTAATTGGATTGAATATTAAGTCCGATGGGATTGCAGCTAAACCAGGCAATTACGTGTATTTAATAATTCTATGACATATTGATATTAATAATTTCGTTTGGGTTTGAAACTATATTACCCATGTGTATTTATTTAATAAAGTATAATTTAGAATCTTATACATGACATTTAAGGAATATAGTTTGTTATTTAATGTCATTATAAAAAATGTCACAATAAAATACGAATATATACGTTATAATGGGCAAACAACAAAGAATTGTAAATAAAGTATACAATAAAATTATTTCGATACATAGTTTTTATGCCGGAGATTATAATTACATATGTATGTATATATAGTAACATAATTCTCATAAAAAGGTATCACTGATGCATTCTCTAACCTTTGCGTAACGTGCAGCAGTTTTTAGAATTATAAAAAGCTATACAAATCTACATAAACGAATATTAATAAATAAGAAGACTGGATTTTGGACGACCTAACTACAGCCACAAAACGAATAAATATGAAACTCTCACCATTAAATACAGCATGTTTCGGAAAATAATTAATATCTAAAAAAAAATAATATAAATTGTTTTGAATGAGCATAGTAAGCTTTAAACTTTTAAAACCTTAAAAATACACATGTCACATAAATATTCAGATGAGCAGTCATACCTGTACAATCGTAATAGATATATACCTAATGTAAACAAAAATGTAGACTTATTGTTTATTCTTTTGTTATAACAATACCCGTGTTAAATAGTTTATTTTTTATTTCTTTCTTGTCTGAAATAATATTTTATCTCGGCCGTGGAAACAGCTGTCGACTGCGGACCAGTAACCAGTGTACAACAATTGGAAGAACGTTTTGAAAACACGATGACAGTCTGTGACGTTTCTTGGAACGCGTCTCCATTCCTCTGCTGCCAAAATAATTTTTCGCCGCTTTAGCACATGAGTTTTTTAATCATTACTTACCTACTTACGAGATTATTTTCATTGGCGTAACCATAGATATACGAGTGTATAGACATGGAGGACAGAAAAATAATTGTTATGTTAATCTCTTTATGTTATAAAGAATTAAAGTAGAAAAAAACTCCAAACTGAAACAGTAATCTAGTGAAAATCTTGGTGGTAACTCTTTGTCTTCTTGCTTGAGTCAACTGCCAAGCAATTCGTCGTGATCCAGCTAGAACGTTAAAAGCCAATCTATGTCGTTCATATTATTATTTATATCATAATTAACTATTCATATTACAACTGCACTTCAATATTTTTATATTTTATGTAACTTATTATTTATGTTATTAGCCGATAAACAAGCAGACGAGTCACTTAATGGTAAGTGGTCATCCATAGGCATCCACATAAACCATAGGCATCCACAATATGTCCATGGACATTAAAACCAAAGGCTTCACTGAAGCTTTACCGATCAAGAAAGAACACAGAAAAAAAATTAAAGACTGAAGAAAAGCGGCAGAAACTAATTAAATGGACTTCACGAAGGATGATAATATTAATGAATTTTAAACTGTCTCATCAGGTGAGTGAAAATGTATCTGTGGATGAAACTACTTATATTCTAGTAAGAGCATATTCCTCCACCAATCCGCAGTGGAGGGGCGTGGTGGAAAATGCTGTAGACCTCCTCAGTGGTGAGGAGACACCCGTGCTCAGTAGTGGTGCATTAATGGGTTGAGATAGCATAATCTCATGCTCTCTCGCTCACATTAATAAGACGGGAACCTCTCGATACTCTTACGTCTATGGCATTCTCCTTGATACTTTCTACGCGTTTTCACTTCGTTACGGTTTAAAGCGTCTCACTTATAAACACCGTTTCCTAATAGCCTGTCGTCGTAATTTATGTTAGTGTTGAGTTCGACAAATTAGTGAAGGCCGCTTGTGTTGCATTGTTGGAAAATAACTAAATGAAAAAGAAAAACGAACTTAGTGATAGGTAGACGGAATGGATGTTTTATTGTATTAAGTAAATAGCGTTTGATGACTCATCTTATCGAAAATGGTCACGATCAGTGAAATTTAGAATCGATGAAGTCAACAACTCGTTGCCTGTTGAGAAGAGGGTTACTATAGTCGCCTTCATTTCACTAAATAGTTAAGTACCGACACTTGACTATTAATTATTATAAAAAACAATATTTAACCAATTTGATAATTTTAACAGCCTTGCCTTTATAAATAATCGTATACTTATTTTGCTCGTTTGTATGTCACTGAATTCGAAAACGGTTAGACTGATTTTAACATTTTTGTGTGTTTAAAAGGATTCGAGAATGGTTTATATTCATAATTGGATCAGTTAAAAATAGGATAAAAATATATATCTAAACCTTGACTAATGATCGTTTTATAAATCATTTAATAAAGGGTTGTGTTACATACGTAAAGAGTAAAATAAAAAAACGTTACCAAAATCCTAGTTATTTAATCCACCCACGTCATATCTAGTTTTATTACAGTCGTGCGTCACAGTACACGTCAGCCGAAACACTAAAATTACTAAAATATTGTATAAAGTCTATTGTCAAATGTTTTACTATTTATTGGGCTGGCTCGTAGCGGTCGTAGCGACTCGTAGGGCCGTGACGTCATGAACGCCTGCTACGACCGCTACGCAGTTGCGTGGGCCACAGACTATAATTGTTTGACTGTAAACAAACAATTACAGTTATGAATTGTTTAGAGGTTATGTAACATTTTAAAGATTTTTTTTACATGAAAGGTGTTATGGATACACCAACCGTATAGAATATAAGAAGCATCCATTTATTTTATGTATTGTATTAGGATTATTATATCAATAAGAACTTTATTGGAAATTTACAAATTGTTTCATACGCTCTTTAAGAATTCATGTCTTCATATTGAATAAAAATTAGTAACACATTTTATGCCCTTAACATTTTGCCTATCGCTTTGTAAACAAAAATAAAATAAAATGAAATAAAAATAGTTCTTAATCTATATAAAAAAAACCAGTAGACCCGGCGAACTTCGTATCACGTTGGAAGATTTGTCCAGTTTTTGTAACATTTCTCATCAATGCTCAGCTCATATTGGTCGTAGCGTTATGTTATATAGCCTATAGCCTTCCTCGGTAACTGTATTATCCAACACAAAAAGATTTTTTCAATTCGAACCAGTAGCTCCTGAGACTCGCGCGTTCAAACTATCAAACTCTCCAGCTTTATATTATTAGTATAGAAGTATAGATAAATCTGTAGCTAATAATAAATACCGTTACTCACAGTCCCACTTAGGATTTCCTATGTCGTAAGTGACATAGACAACACACAAGTACCAGGCCACACACACATAGACCGAGAACAGAAATATAAACCCTTCACTCAAATTTCTTCCTCGCTGGGAATCGAACCCAGCACCCTTCGAACGATGGTGCAGCATGTTGACCAAAGAGCCATAGTCCATACTTAGTCTTAGTTTTATTAAAATACATTTTAGATAAAAAAAAAAGATTAATAAAAAATTATAAAATTTATTATAGTTTTACAATGTTTGATAATACTATTTTTATAACATTTTTATGCATAATTTTATTACTCAGCATTACAATTTATAACGTAACCCTCCCATCGCTGATTTATAGTATTTTTTATAGTATTATACTCGCAACAGGAGTAAGGACTATAGTCCGTCATTCATTAACTGGTTTGATGCGAATTGAAAGACTTCACACGCCTAAATAACTACTCAGTCACTACTACGAATATTTATTTATTCAAGTAAGCCACTCAAAACTATGCCCTTCAATTGGGTTTACCCCCCAAACTTTCTTCTTCAATTAGGTATCGTCAAGTAAACTTATAATACGAAAAATATATTTAATTAATGCCCGGTTAAGTAAGTTGTGTATTTAAATGCAGGACGGCCGTAAAAAAACTCTTATAATCCATTTATCTTGTCTTGTTATGCCATAAATAAATTATTTATAGTACATTAAATTACCTTCAAGGTATTTAACAGCATGTATACAATCAATGGTTTGATGTTAAACATTACATTATAATTATACGTTAATTCAATTCAATTTAATTTATTTGTATAGGCATAGGTACATATTGAGATGATACATTACAAGTTTATTTATAATCTAATATGCTTTGTCAGTGTTGGTGTACATATCTAGTCATTAAAATAATTGCTCAAAGGTAAAAATTATAACAACAACCTATTTCATTCAATTATGTCACAAAACCATTCAAATATTATTATTAAAGCTGTCAATATATAATATATAATTCTCATACGTTATATAATAAAAATTATTAAGTATGTCAAGTAAGTATTATTAAAATATATTAAGATTTCAATTAATTACATTATTAGAGTTAAACACATGAATTTTACACCTCTAAGAATTCCTTAACACTGTAAAAGCACTTATCTATTAGCCACATTTTAAATTTAATAAAATACATTCAAAAGATACAATCGAACCAATCCGCCTAAGGCATCACCAACACATTATGTTAAAAAATACAGACGAATTTAAAAACTCCTCCTTAATTAAGTCGGTTTATAGTTTTTTAATATTTGATTAGTTCAATTATATTTTTTAAATTTCAAAAGAACAGTTGCAGATATCAATAGTGGTTTAAAAAAAATCGCTCAACCACGGATTGTCGAAAACGATAACGCGTTGAACCCTGACAAAAAACGTCATACAGCCACGGGCACGGGATCGTCAGACTCAATAAAGTATAAATTGTTTTTTCTCGAAAGCGTTTTTATTTATGAGCACAAAAAGTAATAAAGTAGCAAGCAAGTGCGCGCTTTATTAAACCGAGCCGTATGCCACGGCGCATTCCGGTCTTATAACCTGTCCGAGCGGTGAAATCAAAGCCGGCAAGCACACGAACGATGAATCCGTGTTAGCTTAACGTTTGGACAAGAGAATCCTCTCCAACCAGACAATATAAACTGCTATTTGTAGAGTAGTTGCTGTCGATAAATCAAATCAAATCATTTATTCGAAGTAAGTTTTTGCAAACATTTTTCGAAAGTCAACTAAGCCATCGCTTCAACAAAGCCCTACGATGAGTGGCCTTGGTGGAGCGGCAAGAAACTCCCAAGGTGCTTTTTATCCAACTCACAGTTACAGGCAGCACTTTGATGTTACTTATATCAAGCCCAAGCATTCTTGTCATTAAAATATTCCTCTAATTTGTAGATTAAGATAAAGAGAGAAGAACTAAAAAATAATGATAACTAATTGCTATTCTTTGATCTTTTCTGACAACAAGATGACTTAAATCCGTTATGTATAGGTACTCCTAGATTTAATAAAACTACATTGAATTAATAATAATGCCAAAAGCAACCATTTAAAAAGCAAGCAGTAAATTGTACAATTTATCCTTGCTTATGCAAGACATTCATAAGAAAAAAAAATTATACGTCATATTGCATATCGAGTTAATATCCCCGTCGAACGTGTGCCGACTTCCAAGCAACTGAAATGTGAAGGAGGATCCTCTTTACACTCATTGTCTCACTCATTACGAACCTCTCAACTCGACCGTGTAATACTCGTTTGAATCCGAGTAAACGTTGAGGCTGGAGCATCGAGTGGGCGCTCAGGTAAATGCCTACACGCTCTATACGCTTTCGAGATGCTATCAAAGATGATGTAAATCCCGCTACGGGTAGAAATGACAATCATTAGCCTCGTTACTTTTACAGCAATTAGGTGTTCATTTCGTTTTCTCATAAGTGAGACACCATTTTGAAATGAATTCGAACACGCTTGTTATACAATTTCCACAACGTAAACACGTAGACTTGATACTACGTTACAAGCCAAAAAATAAAGAGGTTATTTGGTATGTAAAAAAATTTAAACAAATAATTCAGAGAAATATTTTTGATAACAGCTCGCAAACTAGAATGACTGATTGACCATACTATTATACACACATTCGTAATACCGGAATTCAACGTCATTGACGCCATGCCAGTCAAATAGCTAACTGATTCTCCAGCGCTATATTTAAATAACAATAATTGAAGTTAGTACTAGCCAAACAGATGAACCTGATACCTGTGAACCCGCATGACTATCAATTTTATACTGATTTGTTCTTCAATAGACTAAGTCATATCTAATGGACGAAGCCTATATAAACTATATTACGAGGATATTACTTACAAAACAAGATCCTTATACCAAACAACATAAACAACTGAAAGGTTATCTTATATGACAATCAATACAAAGTTTTTGATGTGAACGAAATCTATCTTACATGTAAGATAGTATTGAATATATACATTGATTATAATAATAATTAGAAATCAAAAGCGTGTCATATCTGTTCGATTTCACTCCGCGGTGCGTTTCGATGTCAGTGACTAACGATTACAGTCCACTTTACAAATACGCTGCTAGCTCGCTTCTACGTGATGTTACCAACTATACAATGCCTGAAGGGACATCCCTTTTAATAAATAAGAAGAAAAAAAGACGTATTTCTTTTCACGATCATAATAGAATTGTTTTTGGCCAATCCTTAATCATACGAAAATTAACAGAACGTTATATCGGTTTAAATTGTTAGCAAATGAAACTTGACAGAAATTTTGAATATTACAGAAATTAAAAAAAAAAACTTTGTGTCGCGTAATCTATGCAATAAAGAACTTTAAAAAATCATCATAATTTTCGTCTTTGGTTTTAAAAATTTAAGAAAATATAATAAAAAAAACTCATTTACTAATCCATTTTAAGATGTTACAAAAAGTGTACAATATTTCATGCTTAACATAAATTAAAGGATTTAGCAGATTTCAAAGTAAATAAGTAGCAGTTAAACAAACGTACTTGAAAGACAAACAAAAACTAAATGCGCGCCCAACTTTCAGTCCCGATCATATATTATTAAACTGGTAACCCTTCTAGATCGCTACACATCTAAACATTCAAGTGTATAATCTACATGTGAACGTGTTTACATGTGTGCGTGCGGGCACTGGATGAGATGTATTGTTCTGTATGTCATCCACGTTTAAGTTATTTATTAGCCAGCTACGTGTAGAGAGTTATAATTATAAATTGCAGAATACTTAAAAGTATGTTGATTCTAATGTCATTTAAGGATTTTGTTGAAGTTATAAACATCATATTCGATAATATTGTAATGTCATTGTAATAATTAAGCGTAAAGTGGAAATGTTTTTTTCCAACTATTTTTTTTCAAAATAATCGCTATGGTTTTTTTGCTCATTAATCGTAACCACGGTGATATTTACTACGTATTTAATACTACATTTTTACATAATTTGTTGAATAAAAAATTAAATTCTATTACTTTAACTACACGTATAATAAATCCGTTTATAATATCTGTCTAACATTGATAAAGTTTTTCACTTTGTAAAGTTTATTAAGTTTTATTACGTTATTTCATAAACAGACTTTTCTTGTCAAACACTGTACGCCGTACTTATTTATGTGTTTTTCAGTTCCGTCTGTATCGGACGAATTCGTTGGAAAATCGAATAAAATATATTACAACAAAATTGTACTAAAAACTAAATCGAACAATCAATGAAGATAGAAGAAGAACTTAAAATATTTGTAAATTAAATAAACTAACTTAAACTATTAAGATTAATAAAAAAATTATTGGCAAAAATATAAACACTATTTTTTTTACACAAAAAAATATATTTTTTAAACTTTATCAAATGAAAAAATATTAAAAAATAATTAGAAAACCGGTGATATATTAGAAGGTAGAACTTTTGAAATAGACGCGCGTGTTCGCCCCAAGCAACCCGCACTGCAAGCAGCGCGGAACCTGACGAAAGGAGCTTAACGATTTAAGCTGTGATTAGTGGCTTTTAGCACTGACTGCCACAGTACGCCAGAACTGTGTACATTATTATTTATTGCTGTTAAAAATTAATCGATATATCAGTTAACTGAATCGCACGATACCTGCTCCGCCAGACGATCATAAAATTAACATAAAACATCTTAATGCAAACACAGACATAAATCATAATCGGATTATTTATTACTAGTATCTGTTAAGTTTGCCGAATCGAAATAAAGACATCATATAGGCTCTATTATGTGGGTAGCAATACTGGTTTCAGACTTTAGTATATTTATTTAAGTTATTAAATTAAAACTTAAGCTAACTTAAATATGCTAATTAATATCACTTTAAATGTAAAGTAAATAAATAAGGTGTTTTTTAATCTAGCCAGAAAACGCGTAGACATGATATTTATAACGTTACAAATCAGAGAGATATCCCAAAGTCATCATTGAACTATTGCCGGCTAGTAAGGGAGTGGGGGTCATTTTACATTGGCTCAAAAGACTAGAGATAAGTATATTAAAGCAGCGCATTTTCGTTGATATTTAAATAACATGCAGTCCTCATATTGTCTACCGCAAAAATACAAACAAATCTCGCTGGTCCAACACCCTTACCGAAACACAAGGTTGCATTAACAAGTTGTGCAAGCGAGAATTAGCAACAACGTTAACCAATAATTAGATTTATAACGAGATTATCCATTGCATTTACCGCCTCTCGTTGTCGAGTGGAGCAAAAACTTTTAATCCGCGCACGAACACACCGTTCTGCAGTCACGTGCGGTACTCGTTAACAGATTCAATTAATTACATTGAACCCGTTAAACATTAGTATTAGTATGATTGAGGAACGCATTGCCGTAACCCCTGCGTTTGTTGATACCGGTTCTGTTGAAACGTGAATACGGTGGAATAAGATCGCGATTCGGCAGCTACAGGGTTGTCGTTGCGATGTTTTGTCGTATTCGTTGGGCATTTTGCGTAGGTTACGTATTAGCGATGACGATGACCAGCTGTAGAATAATGTTTTAGGCAAAAATTTGTTTGGTTTCATTTGTTTGGTCGGGTGAGATAATCAACATAATGAACATTAACGTAATACATATAAGTGCACATAACATACAAGTGTATATTTTATTCCTGTATGATAAACACTGAACGTATTGTATGCCTTGTTGTTCGCATGTCTAAATAAATAAATAAAAATGTATATTAAATCTTGCAAATATATCATAAACAATGTTTAACGTTTCCGTTATAAATTTTACGTAACATTATAATAATATAAAATCAATAATATAAATCTTCTCTAATCCAATCTAATAAATTTTACTCATACTCGTATTATACTTGTAGAACTTCCTAAGTTTCTTTCTTCAACCAAAGCCTCCACTATAACACAGTGTATTAAGTGATATCTTTACTTAGTCTTATGTTTATAATCTGTAATGTGATGTACAGTAAAGTGTATTTGTAGTTTATTTATCCTTGACAGGTGCTTTCTGTTTGAGGTGGTAGTAACCCTAGCCAGGAGTTACTTGAGCACTGTGTACACTGCCCATTATTGGCTTCCATTCAAGCTCGATATAAGCCAGCACACAGACACACCTGTGAGACACCTGTGAACTGTCATGTAAAAAACATGTAGTCATAGTCATTTCGACGATCCGCGTGACGTAATGGTCACCACACCGGACCGCCGTTCGAAGGGTCCTGGATTCGATTCCCAGCGAGACCGAAATTTAAATGATGAGTTTAAATTTCTGTT
>DWJN01000464.1:0-24061 GCA_018248895.1 Carystus phorcus
CCTCTAAAAGATCTAAATAAAAGTCCGCGATAGCATATGTCTAGCTTTTAAGGTTAACACACTATAACCATTTTTATTGTTATAAAAATAGTTCTTAAATAATAATTTATATGGCAAAACAAAGTTTGCTGGTTCATCTAGTTAAAGATAGAAACGATTGCAAGGCGTTTTTATTCTTATATTAGGATATGCTATGTGTTTTTAAAACGAGAAAAATATATAGTAAAAAATATTTTTATAATTTTGGGGACGAACACTATACTACACGGGAATTAACCTAAGTTTAAATTGTGAATGAATAATAATAAATATATATATATATTTAATATTAAGCTTACGGCATAAAAAATAGTTAATCAGACATACATATTACATTGAAATACGTTGAAACATTCTGTCACATTGTTACACACTGGCAAAGCTATAAAAGTTAAAAAGATATCGCTGTTAAATTATCGGACGTTATTAAGTTATCGATGAAACAGTAACCAGTTAGTATACAATGTTTCAGTTGTTTTATATTGTATTCCACTTTGTTTTTATTGGGTTGTTTTGATAGCCTGATAGCCTCAAGTGTTCTAGTTTTTATAGCTTTGCTCACAACGCCAGTGGCTAAATACTCATGTTTAATATGCGATAAATTCAATGATCCTTACTCGTTACATAATCTTTGTTTGTTCATCTATTAACTTGACAACAAGTTAGGGTTGTCTCCAATTTTGATGGTTGAAAATTGGGAACGTACTTCTTTATGAGTTTTACCGATATATACTATTACTTGACATCGATCTAACATCAGAGAGGAATCAGCTTAAAATCAGATCGCTTAATACCTAAAGTTTTTGATAGCAACGACAGCAGTAGTTCTAGTGGACTTCGATAAACTCATAGATAGGTGGTGTGACTTTTGCATGCCATACATACATTTTTGACACTCATACACACCGTCTACTACACATATCATAACAGGCCGAAATAGATCCTTAAGATCCCAAAAATCGACGGAACTTTCATCATCATCTAATGAAGCAGATACTTGTATAGATATATACCCGTTTAAAAATGAATTCTATGCACAATTTCACTTAAAACAATACAAATAATAAGTCAATATGCAATTGGCATGCATAAGGCACTAAATCTTCACGGATATTTACATATTATATTCAAATTGGGAACAGTTTCGACGCGAGAAACCATTACTTAATACATATTTACTGGCTTCGAAATTCGTGTTTTAAATTCGCTATAAACATAAAAAAAAACACATTACCTTATTCAATTGCCCCGGCTAACAGTAAAGCTAATTTTATTGCTTCGTCCCGGATGAAAGTAGGTTTTTATTGATTTCAAACAATCAATTTAAATGTGTTCTAAGTTTCGTGGTGCGTATTTTAAGGTAATTTTGTGGTTTAATCAATTTAATTCAACATTGACGAGCACGAAGTCTTTTTCGTTTATTCTTTCTAGAACTTTTATTTATTTTTTGTTAATTGAGTATATCGACTGTTGGGTAAAAATACTGAGCAATCAGATATGGGATTTTATGTCAATAAAATGTGCTAATGCTTTCATATCAAACAACACATCAAAAATTGAAATTACAATTTATTCATATTACAATATATAAATAATTCAGGTTCCTCTTAGTTTATATCAACAATATACATGTTTATAACTGTTGTGTTACTGAACACTAATTCTTTCAAATAGCACCAACACACAATTAGATAGGTATGACATTATTTAATGAAGTAAGAATGGTGTAAGAAAAATAAAGTTGAATAAAGATTCAAAAAGCTGACAATACCGCTGTTTGCTTTCGTCAACGAGATATATCTAAATATCTTCCTAGTGCTACACTCATATAAATGACGCAGAAGAATCGATTCGAACTGAAACTCTATTGCGACTCTAACATTTGCGCAAAACACGAGTGCAGCTTCCAATTCCACGTACATTTCGCTATATTAAATCCTCCATGCAATGTCCCCGTATTCAATCTGGCAAGATCGTACCTTGATGTTACGAAATACAGGGATGAGATGATATAAAACACATGTTGCGCGCCGTATGACATCTTTCGAGCGTCCAATAATTCAAAAATGAGATCAGTCGCCGCTTCACGGTATAGTTTATTGCAAATTTGTTATTAAATAAGCCCATACAGCCAATGACATGTTATTACAGTGATATACTCGTGAATCTTAACTTAATCTTTTTGTATTTTATCTCTAAAAACATTAATTTAACAGACAAATAACATAATAGATTATCGTCAAATAAACCTAGTAGAAAAATTATTTAGTTAACTAAAGTAGAAGAAGCGACTTGTAATTTAATGTATAACTGCCGTCTATATATTAAATCAATCATTATTACTGATAACTTTCTGATAAAAAAGAGCTAAATATTTTTTATATGAAATAGCGTTATAAGAAATAATAATCGATCTACGAGTATAACATAACTGTAAATTTAAACTCAGTTATTAGTAGAACAAGTCATTTAATTTACTTTTACTAATGTTTTATTAATACTGTTACATGTATTAGCCATTCATTTCAGTTCAAAATTTAATTATAAAACTAATAATACTAATTATTTTTCATAATGCTCGAAAGAAGTCAGTCACCAACAATAACACCGCGCTAGGTCAAGGATTAACTTAATGATTATTAAAAATATATATATTATAAAAATTACATGTTCACATTGGGTAAAACAATGTGAGCATCTGTCCGAACCCAAGTTTCTAACAACACAATGATGTAATTATGTAGGTATGTATATAGAATTATAAAAAAATGTTGTAAACTAAAACCTTTGGTCTACCTCAAAAGATATTATAATGAGGGAGTTTTATAATGTAAGTCTCCCTGGATTTCGGTTACGTAGGTACACTTAATTCCATTAATCTGGTACACAAGCTTTGAGGAGACAGTTCGGCGCCATTTCATCTGAGATATCCAACCGCGGTCGTTTTTTCATTTTCCTCACATAACATCAATTATGAATTATCGTGTTACAGAGTCCTATATTATGTTACTTCTAAGATAAACTGATTAAACGTTTAGCTCTAATCTCTTATTTCAACTTCGATTATTCTTCTATATATAATTCTATTAAGTAATACTTTAAGCGATAGAATTATAGATTATTCGCCTACTTCACTACCCGAATACGTTTATAAACACAAACAATTTTTTCCTTCACAATTGGGTTGCACTTTAGTGTTTGAATCAAATCCCTCGGCCCTCGCGGACCTTCGCTTCAGTCACGACACCTCCATTTATACCCAAATTTAGCCGAGCCCACCCGAACATCCGAATAATCCACCGAGGGTTATTCGACGTTCTCGTTTGTTGAAACGCCAAATCGCAGCGCATTATTCTAATTCGCTTTCACGATAGCTTTCGAAGAAGCTATTTATTTGCGCCGTAAGCTCAATTCGCGGCCGGGCGGCTCTGAGCTACGCAGTTTAAATTATGGATGGAGTAGTATCTGAAATAATATTTCTGACGTGCACCACTCAGCTGAGAATAAATTGTGGAGATTGCCTCATTTAACAAAAGTATTAAGATTATTCTCCTCGTATATTTACAATGTTTTATGGCTTTAAACTCAATAACTACGTATTTTGAGTGCGTCAAAAATAAATTTACTTTATTCTGGCGTATAGGATAAACCATGAAAAATAACAAATTTTCTACGTTATGATATTATAAAAGTCACATTGAGCATAAATACTCAAGCAGTATATTGCACATATCTACTCAAAATGTAACATTATATTATTTGACTTACAAAAACATCTGCAAGACGTTAATAAAATTGAGCAATATCGCAAAGGTATATTATTGGAACGTCTTCTAAGAGGGACCAAAAAAGGGGGAATAAAAGAGAAAGACAATAAAATGGAAATATGGTGGGCGGAAAAAATGAAATTTATCTCATTTCTTCGTGGTGTGCAATAAATGCCTTGACTTAATTTTTTAAAATATTTACAAATAACTACAGTCAATTATGAACTTTATCGATTGTCTCATTTTGTCCATTTTGTAGAGTCTCATTTATATACTTCTTCTATAATAGTTTGAACTTATTTTTAAAGTTTTGTTATTGCATAAATACCTAATAACATTAACTTATATAGAATAAAAAAAATATATATGACATAACATACACAATAATATACGAGTTGAATTGAAGAAATAAATATACCAAACGCAAGAGATACTAAATACAGTAAAGCGTTCTACCGGTAAGACTCAATAATTGGATTCGAAGGGAAAGAATTTTAGCGAAAAAATGTTCGACAATTTGTCAGTCAGCTAGGCGGGGATCTCGACATGATCGTGCTTCATCATCGTTTTTTCGTCAAAGTGCCCTGCCCTGCCACGGAATTCTTATTACTCACCCGCTTTGGATACATTTCGTGTATTTAGTTACTTCCCCAATTTTAATTAAGTGCGTTTGTCCCGAAAGAAAATCATCCATCTGCGCTATCAATCTGGACAATTTGTTTACATTGATATTTTAATACTCAGGTACTGAAATGGGTGTTGGTGACAATTTTTTATCCTTTCCTGGTTGTGAATGTTCGATATTAAAAGATATTTATTGTTATAAATGGAAAGAATAACGTAGCCAAGTGAAACAAATAATAATGTATAACTATTGAATCGATTTTAGTAAGCTTTGTACGAGATACAGTTTAGCCCGCGCGCAACATACCGCCCAACCGCCTTCACGTGTGAAAAATACCTTATCATCTTGGGAATTCGTGCGGAGATGCCGAACTCTTATATTTATAAGGAGAAACGCGAAATAAAGAAACCGAATAGATGGAAAAAACGTACGGAGTCTCGCTCGAAACGACTGTAGATCTCACTGATTGTGAGATACGTCGCCCCGCACCTTGAATTATTTGACACTTTGAATTGTCACCACCCGCTCGTTTCTGTTGTTTTTCCCGCCTTTCTTACACGTCAGTATAAAATGCGTAAGTAATAAAACTAACTTAAAGTTGTTACAATGCCTCTTGTTACAGTAAATTCGAGCTTGTTTTAACAATATAATTCATGTCGCTCGTTTCCTTACGAGTCAAAATATCTCGTAAATATTAGGACAAAGTTTCCCTTTCTTTTGCCCGAGCTGTCTCTTTAAGCTGTTTTCTTTAATTCTCTTGTAAATAACAATTCTTAAATTCTATTCTCAAGGTGTGAGGTTTTGTACAAGCGTTTTTTAGAACTTTTTCTTTTATAATTTCATAGTCAAATTAATTCTTTTGCTAACAAAATTCCCGCCCAAATCCCACTGATCTCGCGTCTTGATTTTTTTCAAAGACATTGCGAAATAAATGAATTAGCATACCTAATTGTCTCTTGAAATAGGAACAAAAAATGAAGAGCCCCTCCAAAGTATCCGGTCGTTTCTCTACGAGGCAATCAAAATTTAGGAATAATTTAGTAGCTCAATCCACATGCAAAGTCGTGTTTTTAAAACAGGGAAAGTTAACGTAGGAATAAAAGTTACGTAAGACGAGGAAAAAAGATTGAAATATTTTAATTAGCGTCGAGTAAAAAAATTGCGGATATTAATTAGCCGACCCTAAATCGACTTTGCGAGCTTATGGAGTTCCGTCCGCAATGTTGACTTGGAGAAAGTATTCACACACTCATGAAATTAACCTTGTTCAAGCTCAGGGAACGCTTTGAATAAGATGCCATCGATGTTCTGTTATGGACTAGTTAAAGTCCAATATTTTATTTCAGAATCAATCCTTTCATGAAATTATATAACGGAAGGGAATTTAACATAATAACCCTTACAAGGTTATGAAATATTATACCAGAAATCGATGAATTTCTCGCTGAAATACCATGAAAGATAAAAACATTTATTTCAATATATTAATATTTAATACTGATTGAAATATTACATTTTCTCTTTATAAATCGGCTTGTACCATTCCATCGACTTCAGTATTGTAAAAGGGTAAGCTTCTTGGTGCGTGAACGAATTGCTATAAAATATCAATTAAGGTAATTTTATCGTTGCGTTTTCTGGAAAAATGATCTTCAATTTCACTGAATTCCAAATAAATCTATTATTTAATACAGGTTAATTGATGACATTGACTTGTCATTGTGTTATGTGTAGGTATGTCATTACCTTGTTTGAAACATGTACAAAATATTTTTTTAAGAACTTTGAATTACTTAATTGTTACCGCATTATTTTGCCGAAAACAAAGTGACATTTCGTTACCATTTTCGCTATAGACAAATTTCTTGATTTTAAATAAGACTACTATCAATTTTAAGTTATACATTCCAGTTGATGTGGCCACCATAGAAAATGGAAATAAATTTGATTATGCTTTATAAAGTATGTGAATATAATATACGCCACATAAAATATGTTTTATAAAAATCTTCCTTGTATCTACCAATATTGTATGCCCATCAAATACTTTCTACACAGTATGTTCCAGACACCAAAACAACGATTTCTCTTTTAAACTTGCTGTACTTTTTTGCGTAATAATTTTCCAATACTCGTAATTCTAGGACACTTTCAGTTTATTGGCAATATATAAACAGAATTCGTTTCGTCCATTGCGTTGCCAATCGGAAAATTAAGAGTGAAATTTCGCAGCATTTGTGAAACTACAAAACCGTTATCATGCTTTAGAAAAAACGGAATGACAAGAATTGGGACAGAGCACACAGAACAAAGTGGAGTTCGGCTATCGATTCAAGGTTCTCATTACTTTTTTCGGATTTAGCCCTCTTACGTGTTTGAGTGCACGACGCGACTACGTAGCCTCGAGCGTCGACAATTACACGTACAATGCTAGACGGCTAATACAAATCGTTCACCCGAGGGTACGTTTATCCCTCCTTCTCCGAGTGAAACTATTACATCATTGTTCCGCCGCATTTCGATTTTTACTTCATTTTATTAGCAAACAAAAGTAGACCGTTCCGTGCTTACTGTAGAATACAAATTTGTTTTCCTAGCGCGTTCGATTCTGTGTCCATCTTATTGTCTTCAATGCTACGGCGGAGCATACTTTGCGATATTGTTTCTACGTTTACATTGCTCTTGTGTTTACTTGCTATGCGCTTTTGACTGCAGCTCATAAATGGAATTTTTAAAGCAGGTTTTATCGTTATCGAAATATTTGTTCAGGTGGAATATTTTTTATTTGAATTAAATCATTATGTTATAAAAACGTGCTTGTACTTATTTATATAACTTTACCGAATAACTTTTTTTGAAAAACATATCATTGTTTTTTTACACAGGTAGCATTAGTTCTTAGGGTGCATTTTGTTAACAAGTTTGGAGTATATCTGCTTTTACGAAAGTTATAATATTCACTGCTCAGCATCCTAAATGGTATGCGACAAAATATTAGATATATTATTAATAGGTATACATTGTCACGCATGCATTTAGGTACGCCATCGAATTATAAAATTATTAATACTGCGTATAAATATATGGGATGGGTTCCGTTTAGACCACAATACAAGTTATGAGTTAAAATAACAACCACATTTTCATTTACGAATTCGTTTTACTATCTTAATGAATTCCAATATAAAGGAAAGCATTACCATGTCTACGATCCTAATGTTTTATTAAAAAAATCTAGGAAACCGAGTTAAATTACATAAAAAGTCCGTAAGGAGTCAGTACGTGGTCCTAGAGAGCTATTCCAGGAGTAATTAGTTTGCCATTAAGCTAATATATTGCCACTCTAGTAAAGCTCGTTCCCGTACAATGAGAATATAAAAAAGTCGATCCGGGAAATCAACATTGCCATTTGACTTTACGGTTTAGAATTTTACTTGAGTAGTATTTAGAGTATTTTCGACTGACAGATTTTGATTAATAAATTTAAATTCCTTTAATTGTTTAAAGTGTACTATTTTCAATGAACTTTAAAACCTTTTGGGTTTGTGTAGTACAATATTGTGAATCGAAAATGTTAAATCCATTATAAAAAAGCACATCATTGGTACACACCGGAACCTGTATCTAATCATAATGTTTCAACTCCATTAAATTCTACTGAACAATATTATATACACACAAAGTAGTAAATTTGCTTGAATACGATGTCAACAAAGATTCGTTATTTTTTCTCGAAGAAATTATTATAAGAGTGAGAACTATTAGTCATGTAAGTAGTACTCTATTGTACAGCTTTTTTTTGTATACCATTTATAAAAGTCGTAAAACTATTTATTAAAAAAAATATATTCAGTGGAAATAGCGACTTTGCTAATATTTAAAATCACGAGCATGCTCAAACTGTTCGTATTGTATTAGTATAATAACGCAATTTATTTCAAACTATATGTCTTGGTGTCACAAGAATATCCAAGAATTGTTCAAGTACAAGTCGCGATACAAGTACATACATAATTTTGCCATAGCTCTGCAGAAACTAAATCAAGGATCAAAAATTTATTCCTAAAGTCTACAAAACTTACGCCGAAGCAAAGGAAACTCCCGGAATTTATGAACAAATACAAGTGCGACGGCACGCTGTTAGAGCAAATCGTAACGTCATTTGATGCTGTATTTCTCTTTTATATGTGAATATTTAGGTTAATATTCAAAATTAATTTAGGTCGAATATTACTAAGAAAGTATAAACACATTCATTCACTGCAAAATTTAAAGAAGCTATTTATATTATTATCATATGGAGACGTACCCCATTCTAATCCCGTTATTAACGCAAAAGCAGCTAAATTAAATATGAGATTCATATTATACTCGGCATTAAAGGATTTGTATTCTACAAAATTTTAGCGAACATTATAAAGAACGAGCTTTGAAGATTAACTTCGCATTTCACAAAGCTACAGCGGTCAAAGCTTACAAATTTTTATTTCACGTGAGCTAACAGATAAAAGATGAACATGAAACTCCGTCTAAATGGAACAAAAATTACAAGCCGCAATGTGTCGCCGGTTGGTAAGGCTTCAGTGGTCTTCGATCACCCGTCAGCGCATAACCAAATTAGAGCAATTTAAGTCAGGAAATTGGAAACGCTATCGGGCGTTCGGTGCGCAGTTGCAACGCCAACGAAGCTACCGCGCTGGCATTTCAGATATCCACCGTTTCGGCAACCCCAGCTAATGTCGGAACAATGCACGAATCTGGACAGACAGCTCCGACCGGCCCCGAAGATAAACGACAATCGTGCAGCGTAGTAACAACTGATTGATATACGGCCTGCGATGATATCGTATGTACCTATAGTTTAGTAAAGCTGAATTCCGGACCCGCCTCAGTTACAGTTCAAGGGTTGCTGACAGTAAACGATGTTTAGTTAGCGATGCAAACGCTTAGGAGCACTATCTATCCTTACTGGATTGTTTGGCGTTTATACAGTTCTCTGGCTGGAAACAACAATCTGTGCAACTTGTTTGTTTTGAAAGATTTATTGGCAAATGCTGCTGCTATATTGAGCTACGCTGTTTAAACTAGGCGCGGTATGAATATTTGAAACACGATTGTAGCATCTTTGGATCTATATTACTGCAAATTATGTTTGACATTATAATTTTGTGGATCGTTTATTTGCAATTTGTTCTTTCGAATCTTTTTATAAATTCAAGGTAACAAATTAATCGAATATAAAATATTTATACTTAACGTTTAAAATAAGGAAGGAAAATGCTGATTATTATGAAGTTTCATAAGATGTAAAATTTGTAATAATTTTATATTTTTAATGTTGCTGAAAAAACGCAATCTAATGGGTCTTTTTATATAATCAGACTTTAATTATAATAATAATAATAATATATGTACGAGTATCTTTATAACAGGTTTAGTTTAATAGACTTTCGTGTTCTAAATTTGGTTTGGAAAAAAAATAGTAAGTCGGTAATTAAATATAAAACAGCCAATATGAATTTTCTATACTAATTAATTCAATTAATCAGATCAATGCTCTTTTCTTTAAGAAGATTTAGAAATATCTTTAATTAACATGTAAGAAACGAGCAAATGATTTTAATTCGCAATTCTGTTGGAAACTTAAGAGCATTTGATAGTCTATATAAAGTTCCAAGAACAGATATAATAACAGCAGTCGTACAAGTCGCAATCGAAGGAAGCACACGTCCCCAGAGTAGTTATTCGAAGGAGAAACGGTTAGAGTTGAGATCCTGACGACTAAAACAATAGCGAATCAAGCATGCAACGGAACTTTCCCAAAGACACTTGTGCGTGCGACGCTTAGCGAACCTCACTAACTTTATATTGGTTGGAAACTTCATCGTTAGATATCGTGAAGTTTCGATCCAGTAATAAAAATCATCAGATTACATAAAATATACAATAATTAACAGATATTGAAGATAGAAGTTTGAAGTTAAACAACATACTTCATTTTATCTTTACATTGTTTCCAATTTCGAAGAGTTAATATAGAGGAACATGAAGAAATATCACAAAACAGAGTCACGCTAAATAAAGGGATACGGTTACTTTATTTTCGTTTGTAAATCTAAAAATAATATTTGCAAAGGAGGAGAAATTTTTGTACTTAAACATCTCGGCCAAGATTCTTGTGAATAAAGTTGCCCGCTTAACATTAAATATAAGATCGCTTTAGCGAGGCAGATAGACAGATAAAGACGGCATACATTTTCATGAGAGAATAAAAAAATATAAGTAATCTGCGTGAAAATTTCGTTGGCCAAGTGTGCGTTTCAATCGTGTCTATCTCATACTGACATGGTGTTGTTTTAATGTCAGAAAGTCGTATGTAGAAAGAGGTTAAACAAAAATAGAACTTTTTACGTACTCATTTGAATCGACATTAGAAGTCCGCAAATCTGCTAATCGTTGTAGGCGGCAGAGATTACACCGGTCGTTCGCCTAATTAATTTTTAAGTCGGCATCTCGGTTTCGGGCATTGGCTTACAACGTGAACTCAGCAGCGATTTACATATTAATATTAAGTGAGGTGTCATTGCCTCTTTTATTTACTTTTTAAAATTCTTTACACTTAGAAATTACACATCTGGTACTTATATCCACTAACCGTATAATCTCTATTTTATATCATCACTTAAAATAATCAATATTGATTAATCACTACATAACAAATGGTTTTAAGGTATTGTGTAAATTTGTGTACAGTGAATTAATCAAAATACATTTAACTTAAATGTGTAAATAGAAAAGTTTGTATAAAAATTACTTACCAGGTAGTAAAGGTAGTTTTTTAATATATTTTGCAATTTAAAATAATACCATAATTGAACGTATTATACATTAAAATTACGATGATAAGCAAAAAGTGATGTCCGTAGGTACTTACTGAGTAAATATCGATTTGCATACAAATGAGCATCAAAATAAGCTCGTACACGATACAAAATGTAAAGATAGTATTGTGTACACAATTTGATAGACAAGAATTAAGCGAATATGTGGTGCTACGTGCTACAGAACTAATTTGCTACCTTTAAACTTTCGCTCGAAATTGCCGCGAGTACTTCACACATAAAACGTGTTTGTTTTAGCTTAATCGTCTGACGCTATAAAATTATCTCACCGGTTTATATAAAATCGTTTCAAAAACATTACAAAACTTAGAAGTGGGTATCCTTTAGTTGCGGTATATTTCAATATGAATACATTATCCGATAATGTGATTATTTTTTGTCCCTATATTAATATTAATAAACTTTTAATCATTTTACTCAATATATATTTCAATTACAAAAGTGCGACATTATTTTAGTACTTCAAAAACAAAACTGCCAATCAATGTCATTAAAAGACTTTGAAAAATCCCTATGGGTAAATTTACCATCTATCCTTTATAAACGGTGCGTAAATTCTGCTTGAGCGAGATCTAAATCTTATTTTTACGGTGATTTTATTGCTCGGCAGCTCTTTAAAGCGTAGATTAAAACTACCGAGGGCACGTTATCTTTATAACTCATTAGTACAACGGCTGCAACAGCACTTTAAAGTTTGGAATGGGGAGAATTCTATGAAAGAATGCTCAGGGGACGACTCACGTATAGATCCGTTTTATTCATGCGATAGAGACCGTTGTGTCGTGACGAACAAAATTTGCGCCGGCCGTTCGGGCCATAAATCCGACGTTTCCTAAATCCTTGAAAGGGCACTGTTGAGCAGCTTTCATCAGAAAATTCTCCATTATCTGAAGGAAATCGTTACCGGGGTTCAACCTCGCCCACCCTTCGGCCCCGACCCGACGGGCTTTCATTTACGACAGCGTTGCGTGCACGCGTCCCCGTAGCCTTTGCTTCAGGTGGGCGTAGTCATTGTGTTCGGTATTTAAGTGGCTCATTTGATATTCTGAGACAGTTTGCATTCGGAAAGCTCGCACGTGGAGAGAACTGGAACGGTATCGACTCATCGGAGTCACGGAGCGCACGCACGGCGCCGGTAGCGCGTAAGGTACGCCAGTCGTAAGGGTAGGACTCGGGTGTGATAGCAACGTCGCACGTGACGCGTCGGTGTCGGAATGTGATCCGGTATGATCCTCCCAACAGATCCACGCTCCGTATACCGTGTGCGTATACACGCATACATGCTCGGTATTGCGACGAGTTTGCGCAATGTTTACCCTCAAATACACTAATGAAGGCACCTACAAAAGCGAATAGATTGTTAATTAAACTTGCTCAAAATGCGACACCCTTACGAAATGATGCTAAGCCGAGAGCATAGTGCACGGTTTGAATGTCATTGAATTAATTTTATATCAAAATTCTCTGCTGTACGTTCTTGGTGTATCCAATAAGATAGTTAATTTATTTATCTTATGTACGTATATTTCAGGCTTCAATGTTGCGTTACACGTTTTGATTGATTCAAATTCAGATAGCTATTGCTAGGATAAGTTAGGTCACGTGCCTGTTTTATGGAAATCTTGGAATTCAATTAACGTTAGCAGGTAATGTACGTGGAATAATATTTTCAATGAACTTCAAAGGGAATGAAATTAATACGAAACCACTTCATTAAATGATATTTAAATCTGTTAACGTTATCGTTATTCCTAGATTGAGAGAGGCTATTTTAATTAGGATAAATAACAGTACAGTAAGATGTAGTCACAAAATGTAATCCAGAAGACCCCATCATTAGGCCGACCAAAAGGAATAACCATTCTCTTAATCATTATTCTTAAAGACTCTTCATTAAATTCCTTTTATCTCTCCCGGGATATTTCCTTCGCTTGGCATCAATCACATTCACTCCGAAAAACTCGTGGGCTTTTATTCTAAACTCTCATAATAGTTAATGAAGGTTCTGATCGTCGCGGCCGGCTGGCTAAGACCGATTACTTTGAGAGCTAGCACAATGACTCCCCGCTGTAGCCAATGCTGGAATTCTGAAAAGTTCCTTAGTCCGTATCCATGCTAGGGCTAATTACGACTAAAGTTTTGTAGATAGACACCTGCTCTGCCTCGCGGGCTGCCAGACAAAGGCCCAACTTATCGCAATTTTACAGACGGGCCGAGTTACCAAACGAGTGTAGGCCTTAACTACTCTAACCAAGATTCCTTTTTCAATAACAACTTTAAGCAGACGAGTCGATAGATTGGTGCGAAAACGACTCATTCAATATCGATCCAAGTTCGAGAATTGTTTCCTGATTGAAAAATTCAGCTTTTTTACTTTTTTTTTAAGAATAATTATCACTGTTACTGACTCCTTTTGGAGCAGATAAGAGGAATGATTTTATGGGAATACGGTTCTGTTTTCATCAAGATATAAATGAATATTATGTAAAAGTGTGTTTCGTAGTGTGATGAAAGCAATTGCCGTTGGATTGTTGACGCAAAGAAAGGGAAAAATATTAATATATTCGTATAGAACTGTAGATACAATGAAATAATGTCAAAATTTGAATAAAACATATTTTACGTGTCTACATTTTACTGGAAATAAATTCCAAGTATCTATGAGGTCAAGATGTTTTTAACGTGTAATATGAGAAGGTATCATTATTGAAATTATGGAACAGGAAGGAAGAATAATAAATAACGGGATTGTTTGGTTTGATTTTAAATATTATGAAGTACAATCATAACCAATGAAATATATGTATACATTGATGACTTCTCTTATCAATGTCAACACAATAGCAACGTCGTTTGAAAATTATGTAATCATCAAAGTATTTCGTAGTTATGTATATATTTTTATTGATTCACTGTAAAAAAAACGTAAACAAATGTTATATAGACAACACATATAATGTTATAGGTACATTTTGATGATTATTCAATTTTTTAAACAAAGCTCGTTTGCATACATCTTACTGTGTTGATATTAATCAAAAATTTGTCACCGTATACATTTCGTTACCCCTCACTGTACACGTTGCGTCCTTATAATATTTTGATATTGTGTTGACAAAAGCAACTTGAGTATAATTCACTCATAAGTTCATTATGTTAATTGATATAATACGACAGTGTGCGCACTCATCGTAAAAAACGCATTCATATTTTTTTACGGCGTACGTAAAGAAAAAAAGCTTTGCGGATTTGTAACGCACATCACTGGCAGAGGGCGTAAGTATATATACACATTGTTTGGAAGTTTCTTCAACACGAAATTTTGTTAGGTTAGGTTAGGTTAGCTATCTAATCTCCTCTACATTAATACATTCTATAATCACGACAATTAGCTGAACGGTATTTTTTACGGAAATAAGGGTGAACTTTAAAGCATCCAATTCATTTTGTATTACGACTAAATAATGTTTACTTACCGGTCCGAATTGTTCGAAGTAATTCTTGACGTCTTCAAGCGTTGTAGGTGCTGATAGCCCGCCCACGAAGATTTTCTTTGTCCTGGTCACCATCTGCAAGGAAAAATAATTGCCATTAGTTAAATGTATAATATTTGAATCGATAACGTTTGCCAAAGAAAGCAAAATATTCATCTTTTTATCGCTCATTTTGTATTCGAAAAGTTCGGTTAAAGTCAAAAATATTTTTTTAATGATTATAAAATAAGTATTAAATATTATGTTTTTCGAACATAAACAATTTATTAGAATATCTCTCTATCTATAAAACTAATTAAATTATCGAAATTTGATAATAAAAGGAAATATATCTATAATTTTTGTTGCCACGATTTGAGCAAAGATTTGCTATCCCGCTGTTAAGGCGAAAACAATTAGAAGCGAGCAAACGCACGCCAGGCAGTCCAAATGTAAGAATAATTACTGTTAATACATTATGCAATCCTCCCTCAGAGGTTAGCGAGGGATAGAGAATATTTCTGAGAACGCATAAAACCTACATAATGACGTACACGACCGACGCCAGAATAATCGGATTGTTTTCGAAATAAATACCTATGTATTTACTATCGCATCTCGTTCACCTGTACTTTCTGTATGTATAATAAAAGGTTTTCCTCAATATCATTATCTTGTTCAGTTATTGGATTTCAGTGTTTCCTATTTTTGATTATTTTTGGACATATATGTACATATATCAATATTGGCTTTATTATTTTAGCTAGTAAACTTGGGGAACTTTGTACCAACATAGAACATTTGTCTTTTTTACCCAGATAAATATTGGTTATAGTGTTATGTTATATAGCCTATAACCTTCCTCGGTAAATGGGCTATCCAATATTAAAATATTTCTTCAATTAAATTAATAGTACCTGAGATCAGCGCGTTCAAACAAACAAATAATCAAAATCATCAGGTTTATAACATTTAAGTAATTAATATAGATTGCAAAATGAATGGAGGTTGTAGTAAATATTTTTTATAGAAGCGTTACAGTTTTTTTATATAACTGTATAAAAATTTAGATCCAATTACTGTTGTTTGTTCGGTTATAAATATGCTTAAATATCACGTACATATTCAGTTAGTAAGTCATACATTTCAATAAAATGTCGTGTTTTAATAACAGCTTTATTGAATCAGCATCTAATCTAAATTTTCTAATCGTATTTTACATAAATTGACTAGAGAACTAATTCGCATCTTACGATGGGAGGTTTATTTATCTAATGCATATTTTAACAATCAAAGCGTGGCCGTTTAAAGAGGATTTCATTATAATGTCAATATCGCCGCTAGGATCCATCTCAAAGACTGAGCCTGTTTCTTCCTGAATATTTATGCGGGGTAATAACGATGCAAAAAAACATACGACAGGATAACAATGGACGTCGGGATTTTTTCAGAATTCTCTATCAGTAACGAAGGAAAATGACTGCTCTGCTGTAATTATGTTGTATTCTGACGAGACTCGGGATAATGGGGGAGAAGTTTTATCTCCGTGAAACGATGGCTGGAGCCAGTTTACATTGATATTGAAATAAACAAGACTTGAAAACGTTTGAACAAATTACTCACTCGTGTAATGTGTTATATTGAAATTAAATATTCGTTAGTCGATTAAACGAAGAGAAAATATAATAGTATGAATGTTAAAATAATTTTGTGGTAAGTAGTATTTGTTATTTTTCAGTCATATTTTTTCTGTTCGTCGATGATTACTGAACTCCTAAACAGTTGAACCGAATTTTACAATGTTTTTCTATATGTGCGTGTGAGCCTTTCTGCAAAGCACAAAACTGCAAATTCAACTTCTATTTCAAATACCCAAAAATGATGGAAGTATTCGCGCTCCCATGATCCGAATCAACACTTCCTACCTAACCTGGAAAGAAAATCCGCGCTAAATTAATATTAAAATTAGAAAACCATTGTAAAGAAAAATAAGCTTTTATTGGCCGCCCTTTATCCGTAAGTTGCGTTCGAGACTTGTTTCAATCTATACTATTTCAGTTCTTTAATTTTTTTATCTTTATTGTACGGACATCGAACTCGTTAAATACGTTCTTTACAAGACGATTGGAGGAGGTATAACATAGGTGATAAGACAATGTTTGTCGAACCGTATATGTATATATGTATATAAATACATGGTCCGACTCAATGATTCATCGCCGCTGAGACTAATAAACTATTGCAGCCAGAAACAATTTGACGTATTTCTTTTATTACATAGCTTTATAATATTATGTCGTATTAAAGATGATTTTTTTCATATTCCCGCGTGATATGGAATAAAAAAAAGTATGTTGTTGCTTCAGCTCATATGTATTTCACCTTATTTTTGTAATCACCTAAATAAAAATTTATGACGTAAGTAAACACTAGTTAAAAACTTGCATATACTTTTAATGTGTGTAAGGTATGTTGTATAATGTAATGTTTTATAAGTAGGTTCTAAATGTCAATTGTAAACTACACTACTTAAGTATTTAAAGGTCGGGCATACGTTTTAACAAAGCTGATTATGAAGCCATGAAGCCATTTAATAAGATATATTTTTATATAACCTGTCTCATAAATGTTTTAGACGTTGAATAAAACAACAACAATTACTTACATTTCGGATTTATAAAAATAAAAAGACAGAAAGAATCGGGGCTGTCCAGACATGCTCCAAATCATTATTTACTGTCATAGTTTTCTAGTAAATAGTAATTTCCCAGTAACAAGAAAAGCGAAGAATGCTACAATTTTTCTCAGCGAGGTTTATAGCGCCCATTAGGATTGCGAATAAATTAATCCGTACAACGGTCGAGAGAAATTACACACTTCTTTCACTCAGCAGAAACACCCGAAAAATGGTATAACATTTCTGAAGGAAAATTATTATGAGTGATAAAAGATAATAGCTTTGGAAATTGAATAAAACAACATTCGTAAAGTGTTATGTAACTAATATTGGTGAGTAAGCGTCCGTTTCGACGATCCCAAACGAAATCACACTCAAAATGTACGTAAATGATAAATAAATGCCGTAGGGGAGAGCGGGGACCGGTACGTGTCCAAGTAGCAAGCTCCCCTAGACTCCAGTCTGTCCTGTAAAACCCGAGAGTAACAACATTCCCCAATTTCCCTGTCACGTCGTATTCGAATCGACGCATTTTTCATCGTTTAATTTACCATTTCTTCCACTGATTAATGGATCGCGTTTTTGTTGTTATAAACGCACAATATTGATGGTATATTAAAACATCTGAATGAAACTGCGTTACTGCATTATATTTATAAAGAAAACTATTACAGTTAATATTTTTACGTATAATAACCTAGTTTATAAAATATAAAAAATATTGACCAAATAACAAAATGAGAAGATTATTCGCCTACACCGGTTCCCATATTAATGAATATTTGCACAATATTTATCTTCTCTGTCTTTGCGCAGTGTAAAATAAACTCTACCCACACACTATTAATCAGAAAAAGGCAAATAAAGCGGATAAGAAATAAGAATAAGCGTATAAGAAGGCTTTTATCATAATTATTTGAAAGGATAAAACTTAATGGAGTACCAACCATGAAATCAACTATTACTACTGAAAAGTTCAAATAATTAATTGAAAATAATAAATAACTTGCGTTCTAAAAATGTATATTTTTTTGGCCATTTGTTTACGGTTACATAATATTCCGCTTCCTATATTAAAATCACGAGTCATTCTTCAGTCTATAATGTCTTTATAATCAAATATCATTATTATATTCGAATATACAATCATTAATAATCATTATATCCTCATTACATTACATCCTTTACGAAATCATAACTCAACAATCGGTGTCTAAGAATATTTTCGAAAAGTGTACTACATTTACACCGTTAAAAACAAGCGGATTATGAATTTCGAATATTATAATTGAGTATGAAATATTTCAAGGATGAAAAAAAAATTAAATAAAAGGCATTGATTAATGGGATTGTAACAGGCAGCCCCCTGGGTACAACCGTCAGGTTTACCGATGGCCACGTCAGCTAGAACTGGTGGCAATTACCTTAAATGTGGACAACGCAGTTTCAGTCCTATGGGAAAATAATAATTCACCGCATATCCAATTTTTGCGTCGCTCTAAATTGGAACGCTACCTGTGATTGGTTGGATTAATAGTTGCCGGAATTGTTGTCGAGAGTACGTTGTAGTTCTTCTTTTAATGAATATCAAATTAATATTAACTAAGTAAAGTACAACTGTGCTGTGTTAAGTGTTTCATTTTCGTTAAGTGAGCTATAAGTTCCTAAGACGAAATGAATAATTTAACTTTGACATTGTTCATAAGCATGGATGAAATTATTGTCTCTTCGTTTTAATTACATATGTCCATGTTACCTGTGATATATGTAATATCCGGTTTAAACAGTAATTATTAATCCGTCTTTGGGGTCCAGAAAAAGTATTTATAGTACGTTCATACAAAAATTTGTTAATTGCTAACAGCTGAAATATTAAAAAAGAGTTTTTAATAAAACACGAAAATAATTTTCCGCCGAAAAAATAGCTTAAAATGGTACTCATGATGAAAAATTTGAATGTGTCGCTGTAAACAGAAAGTTCAGCAGTCGCAAACGTTATTACCCGCCCTCTGGTCACCGGTTGCTCACCGCAGTCGTTACGTTGCGAGAAATACAACAATTTAATTTAGTCTAACCCGCTCGGTACAAACCGGCTACACGGCAGCGCAACAAAAAGCTACACACATCAATTATGTGCGGACTGTAGTTACTGCTCCGCGAGTGGTCGTGAGTTTGAGTCATTATGTACACTTCGCGACATCAATTGCAACAAAACAATATTTTTCGCCATAAACGTATGTCATTTCACACTTTTTCATGCGGCTATAGCGATAGGAATATTTACAAGTCCGAGCAATATGCACGCTTGTAACTTAAAATTATTTCCATGAATATTGCAAACGTGTACTCTTATTACGTTATATAGACAATAATTTTGCAAAAGTTGTTAATTTTAAACATGGTATTGGTGTGTAAGTTTCGTGTCGGTCACATGCAATAACATCTTGTTTGCATCCACAAGCAATGTAATTAAGCATTAATTTGTGCGACGTATTTTATAATTTGAATTTTCCGGTTTGAAAAAGCGTTGACAGATTCATTTTTGTAAATAGTGTTTAGTTTGTTTTATTTTCTGTATATTTTATCTTTCTACTATCATTAACAACATAATAAATTCAGTTACAGTCGAAAATATTGATTTTATGACGATCGATTAGACTAGATGGATAAATCCAACAGCACTTCAATATATAGAATCAAAATGTCTGTATTGTTATAAATGCTGACTTCTTTAAATTAGAATTTTTAATATGCCTAACAATGCTCTCCGGGTACAGCTGTTAAACTATAAAAGTTTAAAATTTTAAAATGTATTAAATATTAGTTGGTAGTTTTACAAATTGGCAACTATCAAAAATACGGCTTATCACCATTATAATATTAGAGAATGCAATCATTCTACATCGTCAACCATCACATCTACTCGTAGCTACACTAAAACGCATCTGCGTACCTAACATTGCGAAACGAGCTATTGCTATTTTTATTTCCAGGCTCCCAATAGGCATAGTGCATTGTTTTTGTTACTAAAATGCCACTGCAATTTGTATTTAGTCCCATGAGGTAAGAACCAAAAAGTGCAATAAATATTTGCCTACCGCCATTTCAAAATGTTCGATGTTTTCACGGAATTCTGCATGAATTTTTGATTTACTTGTTTTTTTTTTGTATTACTAAACAAATGCACAAAACTCATAGTGCTCAAAGATTTTCTAGGTAGAAGAATTATATTCGAAACACAGTCGCATCCATGTCGACATTCACATTTTTCACTGTTTTAAATTCGCTGTGTCTCAGTGACGTTAAAACAATATAGCCTGCGAATTTCAGTAAAACCATTTACTTTTATGAGTTCCTGCGACATGAAAGAGTGAATATACTCGTATCACTTATAGGGGTAAGTACATACAAGCGAGGCAATAGTAATCAATTTTTACATTCAGGGAATTATTCCGACAATTTCGAAATCGTCCCACATTTATCGGTACAAAGGTCACTCTCGACCGAACGCTGACGTTGCATTTAATTTCTATCTCCCCACAGACTTTACATTGCTCGTTTGGTTTTTGTCTTCGTCGTTTATATAACCCCATTCCCCATTTTAGACATCTTCCTAATATGTCTATATAGCACAATTAAATTTTCAAATTTGTATATCTCAATTCATTTCGTCGTAAAACGTTATCAGTGATCACTATATAGTTGGTATAGTTATATTATTTACTCCTAGAGCTATAGAAATTGTTTTATCTGTAGCATTCTCCACTGGCGCGAGCATTCCGCATAGATAGGGGGATGATCCCGTCTTTTCGTGTCGCACACCTTATCTACTTCACAGCTCATTAGGTCTCGCACGGGGTGGCTGCCAACAGATCTATGCCATTTGTTACAATACAAAGACCGCACGGATGGCAAACGGTGATTCCTGGGCTTAGGTTGCCAGTCTGTTTAGTCGGCGATCCGCGACGCGACGTAAAATAAGTACCTCGTTGGTTGCGGCGTGTGACGTCATACGACGCAAGACACTAACCGCGTACGTTCTAAATGGCAGACATTAAAGGAACGCTATTGCTTCTCGGCTTCACCAACACTTGTACCGTATTAATCTCTATCTCGTTTTGATACTCGCTGTCTGACGCTTTGTACTCTTGTTAATTCTGAGAATAACTAGACTTGGCTCCACCTAGCATTGTTATTCAGGAACCGATATGATTTAAATTATTGAGACAGGTATGCGTTTCAATAACTCAAACCGCTGGCATAAATGGAATCTGTTGCGGCATGCGGCAATTATTTGTTTTGTGGCGTATTGCAGACACCTAAATAAATGATATATCTTTGAATTCGTGTAGATTGTAGACATGGACTGAGGCAAGCTTCATAATGAACTCATATTATTAAGTTATAGTGCACATTCTTCAATACATTTAATCTATCAGTTATTTCAAGTGTCTTCGCCAGATAATATTTATTAAGTTTAGTGTTATCTGTAATTACCGGGTTGAGAACTACATTATCTACTAATCCTAGAACAAATTATTGTGTAACCTACAGGGAACACATATGTAGTCAATTACTATAATGTAAATTGCTTAAAAATATATTAGGACGTTAGTGAAACCTGAATACAAATAGAAAATACCCAACAACTCTTTTTTATTTCTATCGTATAAACCAGCACAAACAAGTAAGGGAAAAGCGTATACATGTAAATAAACATACTTCTTAGAATTACGTGAGTGGAATAAATAACGCGTGATCGATGCGTTGATAAGCCCATGAAAAATTTAAAGACGTTCCGGGCAAATGTACAAATGGATGCTTTTTTTCACGCTTTTACGTTCTATTACTGTGTTGTGAATACCTTTTAAGGAGAAATAACATTTTGAGTAACGGTTCATTAAACTCGTATGAAATTAAGTCGATACTTACTGTAGATATTCGTTTTTTTATTGGACAAAACTATATTATTACTTTTTAACTCGATCCTAAAGGTTCGCAATCGCAATTATTTGTATCGGACTTTAAGTAAGCTTGTATAAAATTGAATAGCATTTGCTTTCAATAAAAAAATTAAGGATATTTATTCTAAGATTGCCTACAAAAGCTTTATGTCGATGGAATTTAAATTTAATGCAAAAATACTAACTGCTGTGAAGTAATCACTTAGCAAGAAAAATGCCCAGATGTGAGCGTGCTACTTAAAAGCGCCTACAGTGTTCGGAAAACAATAGGCACATTTAGCCATCTAAAAAGAGAAATGGTTCGGTGCACTTGTCATCGAACGCCATTCGAAACACATCGCAACTACTCCATAGACGCAAGCAAGGGCTTAGCATTCATGCAGTAGGCATATGCCTACATATTTCCTATTATAAAGTCGCGCCTAGTGAGTGGTTAGAAACGAGACGTTACGAGTCGCCTTGTCGCTTATTCTCCCTTCTTACTAAATGCAAAAACTGTGCTTGTACCGCGCCTAGCCTATTGTTAAGATTGGCTGTGACGGCTTTGTTTCGGAAGAGCAGACTAATGTAAAAATTCGTTACGTGACTTTACACGTTACCGCCTCTAAAGTAAGACTCAAAATACGTTTCTACCGAATCGGAACAAAACTTTTTGATGGTACAGAAACTTGGCTGTTCTCAATAGCGAAAGATTCCCTCATCATCCTCGTGTAAAATGTAAAGAACACGAGATGTTTCTATTTCATTTTATATTTGGTCACTTATAATCAAATAAAACTTGATTTTATGTTTCGAGTAAAATTATAAGCCGAGGGGAGGGCAAAATAAAAAGTGAATAATGAATGCGGAGGCCAAACCGAGACCGCGCGGCCGTAGCAATTATTTTGTTTTGAGTACCATCAACATGGCTCGTTCTTTCAAATTTTCATATATTAAGCAAATGTCGAGAACGCGTAAAAATGACCTAAATGTTGTAAGCCGTTGTAGGGTCGTATTTGTAACGGAGGGTCTGGACAATTGGATACGTTTCCAATGACCTTCGACATGCCCGTAATAACCTCTTTAAGTGCCATTAGGACCCAAGCACCAAAAACTTCGTGACACACAAATTACGCTCTTAAGGAATAAGGCACTGTTACTGGATTCAGATGTATGTATGTCATTTTAATACTTTATTCATTTCTGATTCATTACTAGAATATTAAAGTTCACGTCAAAAATAATACCAACTAGAATTTATAGTTGCAGAAAATGAAAATAGCGTGATCTTAATGATTAATGGGTTGAGACCGGAAGTCAAATAATTCATTCCTTATCGTGAAATTGTTTAACTATATTCATTTCAATATTATCAGTAAAGTTAACGTTAAAAAAGAGACAATTTAAATGAAAAAAACTGCCTTGAATTCATTGCGAACATTTTATCTTTTTATCTTTAAGTCAGCTTTGAACGCTATACAGTCTGATATAGACGATATAATATAAAGTACGTGTCACGGTGTTTGACCGCAATAGACTTCTAAACTACTTAACCGAATTTAATCAAATTTTGCACACCGTGTCCAGTTTGATCCAACTTAAAAGATAGGATAGCTTACATCTCAATTTATAGTC
>DWJN01000465.1:0-24049 GCA_018248895.1 Carystus phorcus
TAATTAATCTGTAGGCAAATTTAAAAATGGATCGCTGCACTCTTTTTTAAAAACGCTGAAGCGTTCGAATCGCTCGACATTATAAAGCAATTAAGGTTTTTGTAATGTGACCCGGGCAATTTAATTTAATTTTAACCCGTCCATTTAATTGTCTAGACAGAGGCGACAGTTATCCGCTTTTAGCATACGAGTGATACGGGTTTTATAAGCTATACATTTATCTATATTTATACTAATATTTATAAAGCTGAAGAGCTTGTTTGTTTGGTTGAACGCACTAATCTCTAAAAGTATTGGTTCAAATTGAAAAATTATATTTGTGTTGGATAATCCATTTACTGTGGAAGGCTATAGGCTATATAACATAACGCTATGGCAAATGAGCATTGATGAGAAATGTTACAAAAACGGGACAAATATTCGAAAGTAATACAAACTTCGCCGGTTCTACTAACAGGAGATAAATGGCCCATGAGCCTGCAACGCATGTTGCTAGAGATGTTACAATGTCATCTGCGGCAATATTACACACGTTCCTTGAAGCGCCTCAAAGACAAGACAATGTTTTCAGATATAACGCAATCGAAGTAACTTAGCGATACATATCGTAGTTGCTTCTTAGTGAACATGATCCTTAAAAGTTAATAGATGGTCTCTTTAATGAAATTAGAAATAACGAGAAGAGACAGAAAGAGTATAGAGTTATTTGTATCTGTAACAGCATGTATTTAAATAAATATTTAAAAAAATATAATTTGTATATTGATCTTGGACGGTTTGGAATACTGACTCTAATTCCATTGCCACTTACTGCACTTACTGTAGCTCATCTGGTTGGGTGTTGACTAGTTACATAAAAAACGAGATGATACAAAAAATGATATTAAAAAATATCTAAAAATCTGTAAACGAAGCTTCGAATCACCATAAGAGTTCCGTAATCATATGGCTTGCTTTAACTGTCTGTCGATTGAAGTAAATACCGTTAAACTAAACATTTGTCTATGGACATAAAATTATACGGATTACTAGCTGACCCGGCAAACGTTGTTTTGTCATATAAATTATTTCTAGGTTTGTAGTGTAGAAAAAAATAGTTAAAAAATATAAGTTGCTAATAAAATGGTAAAAACTTAGGGTAGTATGTATGAATGACAATGTATTTTTAAATAAAAAAAAATCTAAAAATAAAATTAAAATGTTAAGGATGGACAAGCCTTATTACCTAGGAGTATGAAAAAGACAGTAGACAGTAGCCGATTTTCAGACATACTAAATATGCATATAAAATTTCATAAAAATCGGTCAAGCCATTTCGGAATAGTATGGTAAGTAAAATTATGATGCGAGAATTTTATATAAATTTCACAGCCAATACTTCAATATTTTCTTCAACTTTGTCCTATTTATTTAAACTTTTTTAATAAACGCATATTAAATGTTTGGGAGCCCTACATTAAATCGGCCTGGGCACGCGTCCTTGCCCTTAGAGTCAAGACGGAACTGAATGATAGTTATTAATCCAATTGTTAATCAAATCTACACAACATAGTCGCAGTTCACTGAGGGCAAAGCTAATTGCGTTCTATGTGCTGATGCATTTGTAGTGCGTCACCCCGGCATTACCACTGCTATTTTATCATCTATCTACACATAAAAGTGTTTGTAAAAACCTATTTCGAATAAATGATTTGATTTGAAAATACTAATATATAAAGCTGAAAAGTTTGTTTGTTTGTTTGAATGGGCTTATCTCAGGAACTACTGGACCGATTTGAAACATTCTTTTAGTGTAAGATAGTCCATTTAAAGAGGAAGGGTTTAGGCTATATAACATCACACTAAGAAGAATAGGAGAGGAGCAGCAATAAAAAATATTGAGAAAACGGCAAAATTTTTAGCTTTTGTTGCGTGCGCTGAGTAAACGGTGATAGTTACTCAAAAATCATGTACTACAATATTGTTCCCCTCTAAAAGTTCTAAATAAAAGTCCGCGACAGTATATGTCTAGCTTTTAAGGTTAACCCACGATAACCATTTTTATGGTTATCATAAAATTGTTTTAAAATAATAATTTAATGGCAAAACAACGTTTGCTGGGGTCAGCTAGTACTATAATAAAACTGTAAAACCATGTGTTCTGTACATAGAATATTTTTTCGCTCTTTCGATGATATGTCGGGCAACTTTTTGCCCTAGAATTGCCGTGAGGTCTAGATTTACGCGGGAATACTTTGTTACATACTGAAATCTACGCGGGCGGAGCTGCGGGTACAGCGAGTTATTATTAAATTTTCACGATTAGTTTTTGCCTACTTTTACAAGTAGTAAAATCTAAGTAATTTATAATCTGTGTATTGTCTTGATGTCTACTTGTAAGGACTTTCTATGGGAAACTAAAAAAAGATTTTGCTCGGTCTGCCAGTTTAAAATTATAAATACAACACCATAAGTAGAATGAACTCAGAGAGAAATTGGAGGAGCGTATATTTTGCTTCTCTTTCATATTATTGCTGTTCCTATATTAAACTCTACATATGTATTAGTTTTAGATTTGCTTTTAATATATTATACGTATTTACACATATCACTTATATACGAATAGGTAAGGGAAGGGATATTTCAGTTTCCTGAAGATTTAACCTTTTGAATACATCTCTTAATCAGGATAATAATAGAATAGTATTAATTTTGAATTCTACGGTACAAAATCCTTTACTAGTAACAATACTAGCAAATTTTACGTTACACTTTTAATTGTATAAAACCTGGTTGTCGTGCCGACAAACGCACCGCCACGTGTAAAGCAAGGTCGAGGCCAGCATAGATAGTAACAAAGATGTTACATAAACGATACTATATACACACGTACACAATAATTGTCGATGTATTGATATATAAAGTTTCACACTGATGTACGTACAGCCGAAACGTGAAACGAAAATCGTGATGCCTTCAAAAATATAGAAAATCGGGATGCCTTCAAAAATATAGAAAATCGTGATGAATTCAAAAATATAACATAAAAACCCTAGTCTTTTATTTTTTTCTTTATGTATTATATTTTTAAACCAATAAGCGCAAAGAGACCTTGATTCTTATTAGCAAGAAGAAAAAAATCTGATGCACTTCGTAATTATATATTTTTTGCGACAGGTACATATGTATGTACCTATACAAAATGTAGTGACTTGAAAGTATTGCCTAATTTTACTTTTAAAAAGCATTATAAAAATCATTAAAATTTATAAGTCCAGTGAAGGAATTTTACACAAAAGAATGAGAAAAATATAACAACAGGTCATTTTTAATAACAAGTCCATCAATCTCAAAGTCCGATTTTGTATTGACCAGTATTTGATTTCTATATCGTAAATATAAAATCAACAATTACCTACAAATCAATTGAGTAGTATATTTAGTAGCTAGAAGCCGTAAGGATTATCTTATCATCTACGAGTTGTACATCATGAAGTCGTAATAGAATTAACCCATCGTTTAGTACATCTTAGTCAGAATAGGAATTACCCTATCTTTCTCTAATCGGGGAAATTGTCGCTTGCAAGTTGTTTGGCCTCACGACGCTCAGCCACTCGGAGTCACGACTGAAGATGTACCGAAGAGATGGGATTCAGTGTGAGCAGTGGCGGACTAAGGGGGGGGGGGCGGACCGCCCCGGGCCTCCGGTCCTAGGGGGTCTCCAAATGGATGATAGTGCCCTTGGTAAAATAGTAAATAAGCCTTAGAAAACATACTAGTACCCACTTAAGAGGAAGTCATCATCAAAGGGTCATTTGTATGTGCAAATGTGAAATAAAAAAAATCGTCTTACACTAAGGGCATAAACTTGCCGCCCCGGGCCTCTGACAGGTTAGTCCGCCACTGTGTGATAGACTGGGGTCCGTAACTACTTCGTACTTTCACTACAGTTTAATTTGTCGATAGAACGTTTTAATCAAGTACAATTACTTTATCGTAATCATTTTTAACCGACATCAAAAAAAGGAGGAGGTATTTTTTATTGGGTGAAGAAAGAAAGAAAACATATTTATTCCGCCATAAATGGTACATGGTAGCTATTATAAACTGTAGAATGGCAATGTTTATAAAAATAATTAAAAATATGTGGCTGAAGTCGGTACCATATCTTTCTGACAGAGAAGGTGGCATTAAGAGTTGGTGAAGGCACCGATCATGCGTTTTGATATTCTACGTGGCTTGCAGTGATTTCATACTTATTAATGAATACGATGGCGTATTTGACTTTCGAAATGTGTTTGTAAAAACCTACTTCGAATAAATGATTTTATTTGATTTGATTATTGATTATTGATTATAAGTTAATGCTTGACTACAGTCCCACTTTTACTTCATTATTGGATGTTATACTTTTGCAAATTATCACACATTTGCGATACTATTAGCGTTGTATAACGGCAACGCCCACTTCTTTGTTAAGTAACTGCTTTATCTTTGTCTCGAAGTGAGTATGTGACCGATGTCAAATAGGATTAGTTAAGATTAGTTATACCATGTTAAATGTGTAATGCAATTTAGCAACTTTGTATGGAGTAAATGTTTACGCTGTGTTTAAGGTAATTTTTAAAATACTTCGTGATCTGTGTTGATCAAAGAATTATCTTCACTATGATAAACCTTACTAAAAAGTGATCTTTGTAAATCAGACCCTTAAATTCCAAGCAGCGAAACATCATTACTTATTTTTATCGATGGGGTTATGTCTTTTCACTTACTCGTTTAGAGATACATATATACAACAAATTCTTAGTTATACAAATTTTTGGAAAATTTCAATCCAAGTAGTTATTTAGGAGATTAGTTACCCCAAATAACACATAACCCCAGATTTATTGTAATTGTAAACGCAAATTATTTTGATTGGGTAATCTGTTTAACTACCACTAATGCCCGGTTCCTTTACTCGCAATCGAATTATTCAAAAACGATTAGATTTGAGTGATAGTAAGTAGTAATTTATATGAAAGTCTTTAACATTAATTACACTAATAATGATATTGACGTATGATAACAATTGGTTAAATATAGGAACCGGGCTAACACACGCTCGATCTAGTAAAGTTATCGTCCAGTTCAAGGTTTAGTAGAAGATGAAGTATAACCAGACAATATAACGGAATCAGTTGCAACTAGTTAACAAAAAACTACTTCATATTCAATTAGTTTAGTCGATGCAATTATTATAATGAATTCAATAAATCGTGTTACCGGATTGAACACACCTACAATGTAGTGTTAGGCCTTTTGTGTATAGTGCGATTAAAACGCAGGATAAAATTGAGGTCGAAATCAAAATGTATGAAAGTAACAAATATTACTTCAAGTTTATAAATATAATTTCAATAATAGTCACAAAATATTTCTACAATAAATCATTTTGACCAGTGAAATTTTCCGAATAACATATTAGTAAGTACGAAATATATATATATTAAATCAATTATGATTTTAATTCGTACCCGTAAAACTTCCGACACTTGAGTCGGCCACTAACCCCTGCACCGATCTGCACTGGAGCAGTATGGTGGAGTGGAGTATGCTTTGTGCCTCCTCAGTAATTAGAAAATACCCGTGCACAATAGTAGGTCATTAATGGGTTGAAGTGATAAAACCAAATTCAAATGATAAAACGGTTATCGGAAAGAATTTTCTTTAGAGTTCAAAGCGCTCTTGGATGGATGGAAATTACCACCTAAGTTAAATCCTTGACCCATTCGCAAGTAGATAATTTCTTATCTCTACAGTTGCATTCACATTTATAGCTAACTAAACAATCTGACACGTGTAGAATGCTTTCAGTATCACATTGACGTGTTCGATATATTATTATGTTGTTGAATGTTATTATTATTAGTAATACAACCTTCACTTTATCTGACTGGGGCCAAGGGTTTATAATTATGTTTAAACACTGTATATTTAATGTGTATACCGTTTATCTACAAACAAAATAATCAGAAAAGCATTTGAAAAATCTACCTATGCACACGAACGGTGATGGGACATTGTAGCCTTTGGTCATATTAACTTCCATTACTGGCTTATTTTTACCATCACTTATCACTATCGCTTATTCGTTTATCTGCTTATACGTTATATTACGTTACTGTTTATATATTAAATACACTTAACTTTTTTTTTATTTAGTTGGTAAAGAGTAAAAGTTCACATAAAGTCTACGATACCGAGATAAGTTAAAAACTAGTCATCAGATGTCGTTCAAATTTAATTGAGACCACACTACGAGCAACAGTTTCCAAATATAAAAAGAATTTTCAAAATGGATACACCCAGTAAAAGTTACAAATACAGTCGAAATTAACTCCACCTTTTTGAAGTTAAAAATACAAGGGAAAGATGTAACTACCGTATACATAAATGAGTTGTATCGTTGCTAAGGCTTAACACTGAATAATTATTAACTTTACTTCTACGAGCATTACAATACCATTTGTCTTAGAGATACAGTTAACTAATGTAAAATATTGACTCGGCTTATTCAAACCATTTGCAGGTTTGCTAACATCTGTTGCGTTGTCTTTTATAGAACAAGTATGTATACTATGTATTAAAATTCCTTGTTGAACTTTGCAAAGGCTAAAATGAGTATAATTTTGACCGACACATTATCGAAATAGAATATGAGCTAACTTATCGCCAGGTAATATGGAAATCAACATGTTATTTCTTTACGAAAATGTGCTTTTTATGTCAAGTGTAAATATACAGTTTGAACAAAATAATATTTTTAATACGTACATACTTATTTTACATTTTAGAAGTAATACGTAAAATTATTATTTTGTACATACTTTATTTACTTAGTATAAATAACATAGATATTTATTATTGAAAGTCTCAAACGTTGTTAATTTATTTAATTACCATTATGTTAAACACGATATGCAGTAAAATATTCAAATGTCTAAAAACGGCGATGAAAATTCAAAAAAGAGATAAATAAAACTAGTCTCCAGTTGGATACTATGTTCGGATGTACATTCATATTCTCACATATTTTGTGGAACGAACTTAATATATTACTAGAGACAAAGCAAGTCAAAGCGTTACTTCACATTGACAATATAAACGTAAACAACTAATGTGCCATATCTTTGTTACGCTTGTATGTGTGTCAAATGAATGGTAGTATGTGTAATATTTACTTTTATTAATTTCATATGCTTCTACTGCATATTATAAAAAAATATTAGCGTTCTGCTGCACTTCTCCTACATATAAACGTATTCGTAAAAAGGGGTCCAAAGTTTTTGCTTCACGTGTTAATATATAGATTACTAAGAGATAGGTAACTCTTCACTATCATTCAATATGCTTATCATTTACTCGTTTATTTGATCAAGACATAAGAAAAATACAATAGTAATAAGTAGTTACAATACTCAAAGATCGAAAACTCTCTTCTCTCTTTCTGTATTTTTGCATAATACTAGTATAGTATAAAACCTCGGTTGCTTCAATTCAGTTCGGCCTTGGCAATGAAAATACAGAACACGCAACATTGTCTGGAGAAGCGAAAAATGTAAATCGCTTCCCTCAACCAAGTTACTGAGAGAGTGACTCACAAATAACAAAGTTGTTCCGACCTTGACCCTCCGTCTTACATAACAAGAAAAGTAAATTATTCAATGTCACCAGGTTATCTTTATTTCTTCCATTATTTATGGATGGATAAATAAATCTATATAAAAACGTCTGTGATAATACATCAGAAATACATATATGTACATTTTTATCACTGAACTGCAAAGAATGAATTTAACGTTCGCAAGCTTGTAAAGAATGATTAAAAGTAAAGGGGTTTTAACAGTAAAATGTTACGTGTAACACAATGGTCAGAATTTCACTATACGTTGATAAATTACGTCGAATGTAATGCTCCTATAATTAATAATAATAATAATAACCCCCCCGGGGATGGACCTTGCCGTGGTGGGGGGGCTTAAGGAGAGGAGATACTATATTGAAGTCAGCACACCTTGACGATGCACCCCAATTTAGGGAGATACTAAAACAAAACCAATAACACCTAGGTTACCCTCTCTGAACTAATCATCCCAACAACTACCCATAATGGAGGAAACTAAAAGAAAATATAATTTACGGCCGCTGCCCGGGGGTCGCCGGGGCGCACCTGGAGCCGGTGCTGGGTGCTTCAGTTTGCGGGACACCGGTGACGTGGAGTTGAGCAGGCGGGCTCTCGTCACACAAACAGTTACAGCCGATCGTCGGGGGTTGAACAGGCGGGCTCACGACGTAGAGGTTACAGCCGAATCGACATCGGGCGATGATACACACTCTTTATTCTCTTCCATCCCTTCAACTCGCCCCTCTTATATGACAAGGAGAAGAGCTTCGTCAACCTTGTCAAATACTACTTCGCTTGGGAGTGTTGTGCAGGAGATTCACTTTGATTCTGAACCTGCACCCACTCCGGGCCTACCATGCACGCGCAAGCGATGGAATAACGAGATGAACCAATTCATATTGCGCACCTATTTGCAACTGACTGCTCTTGATACAGATACCAGAACTTATTTAGAACCGCTACACTTAAAATTCAGTGAAAAGTACCCTGAAATGAACGTTAGCCGCCAAAGAATAGGAGATCAACGCCGTGCAATAATAAGAAACAAATTATTACCCCAAACAACAATAGATTTAATATACAACCAAGTAAGAGAAGAACTTGCAAGATTAGAAAATAGCACTCGGCCTCGACAGACACAACAACAACATCTATTAGAATCTGCGAACACAACATATTTAATACCTACACCAAATGCTAGCTCAACTCAAGATTCGAACACACTAACTAGAAACACTAATACCCGAATGAAATGGACCACAAAACATAATGAAGCAATAATTAGATCATATTTCCGTATAACCCAACTAGAAACAAACAAAACTGTTTACCGAAAACTATTACATCAAAATTTCATCCAAATATTCCCTGAACTTGCTCATTTGAGCGAACAGAGGATATCAGACCAGAGGAGAGCGATCATAAACAATAAATATATCACAGAAGAAAGAATTAACACAATAAAACTAGAAGTGGCCAATGAACTCTCACCGAGCTCACTTGCAATTAACAATAACATACTTACCAGTGAAACTGATAACACTAATAACCTTTATAGTAGACCATTAAGCAACAACGACAATGACAGCTTCTTGCATGAGACTGAAACTACCATAGAAATAGATTCAGATAAAAACGAAAAAATAGACACAACTTTCTCACAAGCTTTCAAATTCTTCACTAACTCTAACCCCACAACTAGAAATTATATACCAAAACAAAAACCATCTAAAAAGTTTGCAAAAATTGTAGATTATCTTAATAAAGTGACCTTACCTAGTATAGTGGATGATAATACTGATTTCGAAACACTACAAACAGCAATATACTGTGCGGCATGGACTGCTGCTAAAATAAACGGTGCTAAATTATCATTAGAACCTATAGATAACAGTAGACACAACAAAAAGGACCATAAACCTCGCTGGCAAAAACGGCTAGAAAACCGAATTGATGATTTGCGTGCCAAAATAGGCAGGCTTACACAATTTATAAATGGAAATAGAAGTACACACCTTAAAAAACATGTTGACAATATTCTCAGATATTACAAGACCCATTCCGTTCACGAAGAACCCAATACACAACTCTCACATACACTAGATACACTAAAACAGAAGCTTGCAGTGGCGGCAGGTCGACTAAGCCGATACAAATCTTGTACTATAAGAAAGCAACAAAATAATCAATTCATTAATAACGAGAAATTATTTTACCGCAATTTGAAATCTAACACAAGCAACACACAGCAGAGTGGAAATAGGAATGACTTAAACAACACTGTAGATCCTGAACACTTACAACAATTCTGGGCTAATATCTGGGAAGAAAGCACTACACACAACAGTGAAGCACAATGGATACATAATGAAAGACATAACAATATCACAACTTCAAGCATGGATTTTGATACCATACCACCTGATATTTTCCAAAAAGTAATTCAAAAGCAACACAACTGGAAATCACCAGGAACAGATTGCATACATAGTTATTGGTACAAAAAATTTTCAAGCATCCATAACCACTTACATAAGTTCTTAAATAATTTCATCCAAGAGCCTAGCATATTACCGAAATATATTACAGAAGGAGTTACTTACATGATACCGAAGGACTACACTGACTTTACTAACCCTGCCAAATACCGACCGATTACTTGTCTACAAACATTATACAAAATTCTGACTGCGTGTATCTCTGAAATAGTATACACACACCTAGATAAATACAAAATTTTAGCCGAACAACAAAAGGGATGCCGTAAGGCATCACAAGGTTGTAAAGAACAAATACTCATAGACTCCGTAATTTTAAGCCAGGTATGTAAGACAAAGTCAGACCTATTTACAATGTACATAGACTATCAAAAGGCCTACGATTCTGTCCCTCATTCCTGGCTTATTCAAGTGTTAGAAATATATAAAATACATCCTACAATCATTACATTTTTAAAATCCACAATGACGAACTGGACAACTCGACTAAGACTTACCACACAACACAAAGTAATAGACACTAATGCAATAAAAATCAATCGAGGCATATTCCAAGGAGACTCTCTTAGCCCACTCTGGTTCTGCCTGGCTCTAAACCCTCTGTCAAATATGTTAAACTCAACCGAAACAGGTTATACTTTAAAATATGCGGATGAAAATGACGATTCTGAAGTCCATACTAGTGTCTTAAGCCATTTACTTTATATGGACGATATTAAATTATATGCCGAAACTGAACATCAGTTAGATTATCTAGCTACTTTAACAGAGCTCTTCACAAATGACATCAATATGAAATTTGGTATAGATAAGTGCAAAACAAACTCGATTAAAGCAGGAAATATCTACCAACACCAATATACACTAGAAACGGGTGAATATATAAAACCATTAGACGATAATGAGACTTACAAATACTTAGGATACCAGCAAGCCCGGCAAATACAACAAAAAGACATAAAAACCAAATTAAAGCAGGAATTCAAACACCGCCTAAATTCACTTCTAAAAACACAACTGAACTCCCGAAACACTGTAAAATCAATTAACACTTATGCTATACCAATACTTACTTACTCATTTGGCATCATAACTTGGAGCAAATCAGATTTAAAAGCCTTGCAGCGTACCATAAACACAACTATGACCAAGTTTCGTAAACACCACCCCAGATCTTGTTTTCAACGTTTAACACTACCTAGAAAAGAAGGGGGTAGGGGGCTCATTGACATTGTAAACCTCCACAATAGCCAAATCACAAATCTTAGGCATTACTTTTTTAATAAAATGGAACAATCTAGCTTACATAAATCAATAGTGCATAACGACCGCAAACTGACCCCGCTAAACCTCCAAGATAAAAATCTACAGAAAAATGAAAAACTCACCGAAAACAACACAAAGCGTGCGGAATGGTCAGTAAAGCCTCTGCACGGTAGACATTACCACGACCTATGCCAACCCAATGTCGACATACAGGCGTCGAACGCGTGGCTTAGTCGTGGTGATCTTTTCCCAGAAACTGAAGGATTTATTATGGCTATTCAAGATCAAGTAATCGAAACTAAAAACTATCAAAAATACATAATGAAAAAATTAATATCTGATAGTTGCAGAAAATGCCTCAGTGCACCCGAAACTATTCAACATGTTACAGGTGCATGCAAAACAATAGCCCAAACAGATTACAAACACCGCCATGATCAGATTGCCAACATAATCCATCAACAACTAGCAACCCAATATAAGTTAATCGGTGAAACCCAACCTTATTACAAATATAATCCTGAAATAGTACTAGAAAACCTTTCAACTAAACTGTATTATGATAGAGCTATCCTCACTGACCGTACAATTCATTACAATAGGCCAGATATTACATTAGTTGATAAAATAAATAAAACAGGGTATCTAATAGATATAGCAGTTCCTAACACCCACAATGTTCAGTCAACAATATGCGAAAAACTTACCAAATACACAGAACTGAAAGAAGAAATAGCGCGACTGTGGCATCTACAGAAAGTAACAATAGTTCCCATAGTCCTATCCACGACAGGTATAATTCCAAAACAGTTACACCAATCCCTGAAGACATTAAATTTGCCCCCTACTATATATTATTTGTTACAAAAAGCTGCCATATTAAACACTTGCCGTATAGTCCGAAAATTCCTCCAAACAGACACCCAAAATTCTTATTCAACAACATCAGCTCCGCTCACAATACCTGTACTCCACACGGCTCAAACCATCATACCCAATTCTGAACCTATATAACTTATTTTCCCCCTGTTGTGCACTTGGCTTTGGCCCGTACACAACAGTAGATATACCAACAATTTTGTTGCGAAAAATAAAGACATAAAAATAATAATAATAATATCTATTAGTAAATGAATATATTAATGAAATAGAGGTATGCAAATAAAAAGCTACTACTTAAGTTAGTAATCACTACATAGTATAAAACAAAGTCGCTTTCTCCGTCCCTATTCCCTATGTATGCTTAAATCTTTTAAATTACGCAACGGATTTAGATGCGGTTTTTTAGTGATTGAAGAAGAAGTTATATATCATCAACACGAAAAGCAACAAAGCTAAATTTTGGTGTTGTTTTGGAAATATTTTATATTGTAACCGCCTAATAAAATGTATCAATGCTTGTGGTGTCGCATTGGGTTACTTTTACTGCTTGGGGGAACAATAAGGATGTAAATAGGGATTGAAAGTATGGGCGGGTGAAAGACAGACGAAGAATGTTTTACATATCGAAACTATTTGTACCTAGAAGCCAAGACTGAATGTGGCGAAATAAATCTTTTATTTCGAAAATTTTACATTAATGAAAACTTTAAATGTAATTTTTAGTTTTCTGTAAGAACTATAGTTTATAGAGAAGCGGAAAAAGAAAGGGTTGATGGGAAAATGTTATACATATGTATTAAAGTTTTACTAAATAAACTATTAAAAAGCCAAAAGGCAATAAAACTCAAATTGTCTAATCGAAATAAATGTATATTTTACATTTTTCAAGAAATCAAAAGAATTTAATTTTAACAATTGCGTTTATCCTATGATTATAAAAATATAATATGCCCCTACATTACAATTTATTATTAAAGTTATGTTACTCACATGGTTTTCACCAGAATATTGTTTATTAGAACATTCGGATATATTTTTTTCCTAAAGAATATTTACAATGAATACAATGACATAGAAATTGGAAGGCTTAACCTAAAGTGGATTTACATAGAATTCAATAGTTAGTCTTAATTTATACTGTTTATTTATGTCATGTTAGAATATACGAGTAGCTACCATTGTATGACATGACTATACAAAAATATCGTTGAAAAAGATTTATTTTATTAATATAAATGTAAAAATATATATGTGCGTGATTTTTGGACGCATAATGTTTTAGATGTATAAATACAGTAATTTTTCTATAATTCATAATTTTATTTGAGCACCACATCATACACAACGTTAATATATATAACGCAATAACAAACAAAATATATTTTATCACAATGCGATTCATTTATACTTATCATTATCGGATATTTAATTATTTTTAGTTTGATGTCTTCAAAATAAATAATCAAAATATGTATATTCAATTTGAACGATCGTATTGTTTTTTTATTAAATAGAATTAAGTTTTAATTCTGAATATTATTATTCCAATTTTAAATTTAGAATAGCACCGATGGCTCTAACGTATTGTTTTTTTAATAAAAATCCACATTTAACAGTCTAATGTATAAGTTTCCTAAAGCACGCAAAATTTCAAATCGGGCACCATTTTGTATTAACAACACACCAACATATACACAATGATTTGATTTATACATTTCTTATACATTATTAGTTTCAAGTATCTAAAGAATTGCAAGTTTATTTGAAAAAATTCGAGACCCTTAATTAATTTTATATCTATACAAAAATCTGTATGTTATATACATTTTTTACGAAAAATAATGTCGATGTTCTGGTAACACTATATTTTGGCATTCCGGTCACCCTGTTATTAACTACACAACTTTGTAATGCTAACTGACGCGAGTGCCTAAATTAGTATAATAATAATAAATATTAATAAACTTTATTCAGTGTATAATGACAATGTAACAATATTTGAATCTAACATCGTATATGTAGAAATAATTATAGAAATCTAGTATCTACGATGTGATATGTTTTGCTTTATCAAAATTTGAACAGAAATAATCAAATCGGGTTTATACAAACTCTTAATAATAAAAAAAATACCTAATCTTGGCAAGCTATTATAATAATGGCAATAGCGATTAATTTATAATATTACACATTTTTAATAATCTTTCCGATGCCGTAAAGTAATTCGAAATAACCTACTATTGACAAATCATATTTCGATTTTGTTTCTATACATTTAAACTTATGTTCTAATTCCGTTATAGTAATGTATTTAATTAATTCAAAAAAGCTGCTGCAATTTACATTTTCACGTTTTACATTTATAATGAATTGACAACTGAATTTTACACCTGGTTCGACACCCGAATTCAGTTGACAATAGTTATTTTAATATGAGATTAGAGGAGGTACCTTACTTCTTGAATTGTTTCCATAGCGTCTCTTGTAGATTAATTTGAACATTAATCAGATTCAAATCAAAAATCTTTAATTTAATCTGTATCAACTGTCTAATAACGATGCTTAATTTTAAATGACTGATGACAATATTAAATTCAATTTATCTCTGTGACAGCATTCAAACGTCCATTCGCTTTCATTTTGTTCATTCATTTAAGACGCTAACGCTTTTGTAATTTAATTTCATTTTGCACCGAAGCAATTTAAATTATGGAATCATTTTATCAAGCATGTCATCGCATTTCATCACGTACGGAAACAATTCCTTTATACAAGACTTATTAAAGACTTGTTAAAGACTTATTAAAGACTTGTTAAAGTCCCTTATTAAAGACTTGTTAAAGACTTAATAAAGACTCACTAAAGACTTATTAAAGACTTGTTAAAGACCTTTATTAAAGACTTGTTAAAAAGTGGAGTCCCAGCCGGAAAGGTCATCTGGCGGTGGCTCGTCAGCATCAGGTGGATACTGGTCGAAGTTATGGGTATCGACGGGAGATTTGACAACGGGCGTAATTGGTGGGTCCAGAGTGCGTTGCGCTAAACCTTCCCAATTGAAACCGTCGAACCATCTGGAAAATATATATCCATGATTTTAAACGTTTTAATTTCGGAATAGGCCATTTGACAAGTTTTTAAAATCTAAATAACATTATTTAATAGAAACTGACGAACATATAAAAAGGTTTTCTTTTTAATTCTGATATGTATTTGCCTTAAAAATTCAAATAACAAATTCATTATTTGAATAACCCGCCAAAACGTTACTAATAGCAATATGGTAATATGGCGTCTTAATGCCTTCGATGACGTCATTTCATTGTGAAATAGAAAATGAAGTAGTGTCGGCGAAGAAAGTGTATTTTTATTTTTGGATAAAACTAATAGTTATTTTCATTTTCAAGTGATTTAATTGCAGAACGTTTTTATAACTCGTAATGTGTAGGAATGTCTATTACAAACTTATTTTTAATATATCCAAATATCTAACTGTAGCGGGTACCCATGATCAGGTATTTTATAACGATATTTCATAGGTCATATGTTGATATCATATATTAGATATATCTTTGGATAGTAATTATAGCAAATGATATTTGGCGCTTTGTATGTATACAAGGGAAAATATAAAACACTTACTTATGTTTCTGTATCTCAGTGATTCCTCCGCGCTGGTATCCTAATCTCTCAGCGGGGTTATCTCGACAGAGCTTCTTGATAAGATTAGCAGCGTTGCGAGTGATGCTTCGCGGGAACTCCACGGCGTCGATGCCCTTAAGAATCTTGTTGTAAGTCTTCATTGGATCCGCCCCAGTGAACGGCGGTGATCCCGTCAACAGCTCAAACATTAAAACACCTGTAATAATTATAAATATGATACAGTTCATAATATTCATTAGTCAAGAAAAAACTTAAATTACGACAAAAGACTAAATCATCTAACGCATACGTATTGAGGGATAGTACGACTAATTCTCGACGTTTTAAAAATTGTGTAAGGATCGATTAAAATGAAGTTAAGAGTATAGTAGCGCTATAAAGATTATTCTGTAGTTTCTCTGTAATCCCTAAAATATTTTATAAAATATCTGTTGGCAATAGAACGTACCTAGTGACCAGTAATCAGCGCTGATATCGTGTCCTCTATTCATGATGACTTCGGGCGCAACGTATTCAGGAGTCCCGCAGAAGGTCCAGGTCTTGCGGCTAGCCTGGAGCTTCTTGGAGAAGCCGAAGTCCACTAGTTTCACGTAGCCCTTAGAGTCTAGCAGCAAGTTTTCTGGTTTAAGATCCCTGGGGAATATTAAATACACTTAGGTATGCATTATTATACTCATTTGTCGTATCATACGTAGTGAGTTATACACAATTTAAATTTAATTGTTGAACATCTTGTAATTTAATTCATGGCATTATCATCGTTGTCGTCAATAATAATTGAATTATGTATCTACTTTAGACAAAACTATCGATAATTTAAATATAGTACTTAGTATATTATACAAAGAAAGTATTACTTACCTATAAATTATATTTCTAGAATGTAGATAGTGGAAAGCTTCAACAACACAAGCAGTGTAGAACCTTGTAGTGGCATCGTCAAATTGGCCTGAAATTAAAACAATACATTATCTTATTAGCCTATTATATGTACTGATATTATTCAAATGAGAGACTAAATTAGTTTCCAATAAGTCTTAGTTTCCTTTGTCAGAGAAATCACAAAAGGGTCGTATAAAGAAAAACATGTTTTTGGAGATGCCTAAAAATATATACATGACGAAAACTTTAACAGTACAAAAGTATGTTTAGTTTTTGACAATGACAATTTTCCTGAAGCAACGCTCGTCAAACATGTTTTGACCGTATTGGAAAGGCCCACAATACTGACCCCAATCATATGTGAGCAGGCCAACATGTTGTAAGCCGACCTTGTTTGTAAAGCTCAGCTAAGGATTAACAAATATTGTTGTCATTAATAGTGAATGGGTTACTGTGGCCAACGTAGAAGTTTTTATGTCGCAAATGCCTCGAATAGCGTATGACTATTATCTACGATAATAACTGGAACTGGCGGCATAAAGGGTCTTCTAGGTGCATACATAACACCTCATAATTTGGCAAATAAATATTTTTTTGTCCTTCAGGTTCTAACAATATATACACTAATATAATGGAGTTTTAATTTCAGTGTCTTAGAAACTTACCTCTATCTCTCAATATTGTCCATAACTCGCCGCCCAGGCATGTTTCCATCAACATATACAAGTATTTCCGATCTTTGAATGTTTTATATAACTTCACAATAAATTCGCAGTTCATTTCGGACATAATTTCTTTCTCGGACATAATGTGCTGCTGTTGCCGTGTTTCTACGATTTGGGCCTTCTTCATTTGCTTCAATGCGAATGATCGACTAGAATCCCCTTGTATCTGTACTAGTTCTACACGACCGAAGCCGCCAATGCCCAAGGTGGCAATAATACGGAGATCCGAGAGACGCAGGTTCGCGAATTCTTCGTTGAGTCTGCAATTATAATAACCGTCATAGTAAATTATGGACTTCCTTTATACTGTACACTTATTTAGGAATTATTTAAAAAAGTACATAGTTTATAACGTATTAAGAAATAATTAGTTAAAGTTAAGTTTTCTAGAATTGACGTCGAAGGCTATACAGTTAAAAAACCATTTTTATGTTTCCAGGTGAATAAATAGCAGTAGTAATTTTGTAATTATCCACACATTCTTAATTGAACGTTCTATCTGTATCACAAATCCAATCACCAAGCCTTATTGTATTCCATAATTCGACGTTCGCAAGCTGAATAGCAAAACCGCGGGAATCATAATCACTGCATCTCAATGCCGTACGGAAAAAAACGTGAATTTTCTATGCCAAAGAGGAAAGTTAATAACCTGCTACAGATTTACTTCCACTCTTTTATTACTGTTCTGCAGTTCTATTGATACGTCACTGACATTGACACGAGTTCATAGACAGCGAAAGTATTTATAACACTCATACTGTACTCACCATCAATATCCATATAAGTTAGCAAAACAGAGAAATAATAAAAAGATTAAGGCATGTCTGATACAAATGATTGTTTCGTAATAGAAAAAGATTAGTAAACTTAGTAACATAATAGCATTGCGGCTGCATTCAAATGAAATCTATTGTTGTGCATGTCAAATACATTCAGTCTCGGTATTCTATGTGAACTTGACATAGGCCGATGTTAATGTTTTGAAGCAACCTAATGGCTCTTGCGCGCCAGAATTACTAACGGTTATTGTCAGTCTTACGTAATATTCGTTATTGTTTATTTTGCGTAATGGACTGTCTGACATACTACTTCGATCATTATAATAATAATCGGTACTACTGTTTTTAGTAATTGTCTTTTGTTTCGTAAAACCCTTGGAAATAGCAGCGATAGTTAAATATATAAGAAGGATGCGACCGACGAAGCCAATTAAATATGGAAGCATGATTTTAATTATTTTCATATAGGTATACGGCGTATTTATATATTCATTAGACTTGCCATATGTTACGTAATGTACATACATGTATACCGTTCAATAAAGTATATTTAAATAAATAAAATCCTATACGATTTGTTGTTATTAGTACACATTATCAGTCATATCGATTGTACAGAATCACTATTCTCTCAGGTAAAATATATAAAATCGTTGCATTCTTTGAATATAACAATGGAATTGAAGTATCTAAAAAATACTGAACATTTAGGATCGAAAATCTTCAGTTCTGTGAGTAATTTTCTGACCATGTTGTATGTTGTAACTTCATTTCTGATATCAAATAAGTTACAACTAGTCTACTATGATAAATTTAGCTTTTTCTTTAACGTATTATCAAAGCTGTGATTGAAAAATTAAAAAAATATAAAAGTTGAAAAAGACCCTAAAGTAAAATCCGGAAATTAGCCTTTCAATTGAGCAATTAGTCGTTTCTTATAAAACCTTATTGTTATAGATTTTTCTTTTTTAGTCCCGGAAATTATACAGACAGCAATCTATTGAAGTAGAGAAAGATAAAAGACTCTTTGAATGAAACAGTCGTTGAAGAACTATCGACCTACATTTTGAAGAGGACTAATCAATCTAGGTCTATGATTACTAAGACTATTGATCTAGTTTACGTCCAATTCGAAGAATACTTGTTAGGACTTCCGCTACCAATCCAATAAATGTTTCATAATATAAATTGGTTTGTGGCCTTACCTCTGTCTACTTTCACCCTCGTCCTTATACTTGGTACGTATTTCATCGAGAGTAGAGATCAGCTGATTGAAGGTCTCCCGGTCGATCACAAGGCAAGTGGTGCCATCTGGCGAGTCACAGATTATGTTTACTGTGCGGAGGTCGTCACTGCAAAAGGAAAATAATTTATTTGGTTAATTGGAAGAAATTAATTGGAAGTTAATTGTAACAAATCAATACATAAATAAAAAATTATAAATACTTTGTTAATACAACGTAGTTTTGTAAATTAACAGAGTAACAAATTACATACATAAGTAATTTAATTCAGATGCAAGCAGTAAATAAATAACGCTAACAGTAGGATTCCTTGTAACGTCATTAAATTTGCCATGCACAACGCAAAAGGGCACATATCCAAACCGAGAACATAAATTTAGACTTATTTTTAAATTTATGAACCGCTGGGAATTGCTCCCGGTACAGTACCCTTCGAAAGACAGACGGTCCGACATAGAGGCCATTGTATCACGCGGGTCGTACACACTTCCACCGCCACAAAGTCCTATAATTATATCTTGTCTAGACTAATTTGACTCGATATGAATATAGCGCTAATAAACTTAAACGACATAAAATGCCTAATGTACAGATACATTATTATCAACTTCCAACAGATATGCTACAAATTAAATGACATCAGATATTGTATATCCACCACTATGTACAGTGATGTTCAGTCACGTAAATTTCCTTTTTTGTGACCATAAACCAAAATATAATTAATCTAAAGAGGGCATTCACTAGATGAATACGAATGATTTACATAGATAGATAAAAGGAATATTCACCAAACAGGCATCGGGCATTGCCCTACCTGAAACATTGCCAAACAGATTCTAATCCGCTTTGAAAGGTTATTTTTATGTTAATATTTAGATGCTCCGTAAATATCCAACCGACAAATCTAAATTTAAATTAATACGTTACTGATAGTCAAATCGGTTAAAGATGACATTATAAATAAAAGATTTTGAATTAGATTATGGTTCAGTGTTATTGTAAATTTTAGGATAGTATAAATAAACGTCCATCCAAACTAGAATTAATTTCGAGGGATATGATATAAATGAAATACTATAATTAACTTCATTATAAATGAATAATCCTTACCCTTGCAATGCTTTTTCTCCGAAGAAGTCTCCTTTCGTGAGACTCCTGATGAATTTTTCATCGTTACTGTTAGGCTGCTTCTGTGTAACTTTAACCTGCAAATTATAACAGTATAATTTAATTCTGTATACTATTCGTTTTAATCTTAGTTTTAATACTCAATATGAACTTATTTATTGTCTTTGGAAATTTGATAAAACACTTTTTTTTAATAGTATAACGTCGAGAGGTAAAATATAGCCACTATGTATAGGATATTCCCAGAACCCACAAATGGGAAAGGATGACCGCATTTGAAGGGTAGACTTCACGTAAAAAATGAGGATTAGCAGACAGATAGATTAGGAATATTACAAAAACTCTCACTTAAGTTATTCTTACACTGAATTAAGTGAGAAGTAATTTCTAACAACCACGTGACTTTTTATATATCGAAAGTGTGAATTCGATATCGGATTTCCACGTAGAATATATTGACATTTATTGTGTCTATAGACGCCAAAATGTATTGAACGTGATTGAGTGTCAAACGAATTGGAAACGAGTCACATTTGTCAATATAAGGAATGTAAAAGAAAGTAGTCGGTTTAGGTTCCAACTTAGCCGTAACGTTACCAATATTTAATGACTCAATCCCATGAACCGCGTAATTGTTACTAACTGTTTTGTTACTTACGCGTTTATTCTAAACATGTATATGTTGTATTGCTACCAGAACGGCACGTTTATGACATTGTTTAATTGCATGCACTATTATGTAAATAATTGAGTAATCACTATGTATTTTACTAACGTAAAACATTAATTGTGTACTTTAAAGAGTTGTTTAGAGTTGATAATAATAGAAGTTATATCTTTATGCACGGTTTCTAGTTATTTACACGGCACATTTACGAACCACGATTGCCTATGTGTGTGATGATGACGATAAGAAATAGTTTTATCATCCGTTACATCAAAATATGTGCTCAATCAAAGGAACAATAAATTTGCCATGATTACAATAACAATAACGTAATACTTTACGAAAAAAGAAAGCAAAAAAGTGTTTATGATTCTGAAAGGTCTTTTATAAATTAACAATGTGTGAAATCTTTCTCTTCTCAATTCGACTGTATTTTTTAAGTATGTTACATAATAACTTTTTACTGGGTGTATCGAATTTGATAACTCTTTTTATATTTAACTAGCTGACCCCAGCAAGCGTTATTTACCGTATGAATTATTTAATTTTTTTTCTAGAACTATTTTGATAAACATAAAATTGGTTATGGTGGGTTAATCTTAAAAGCTAGACATATGGTGGTAATGGGGAACAATATTGTAATACATAATTTTTGAGTAACTTTTACCGTTTATTCAGCGCACGCAAGGAAAGCTCTAAATTCTCCCATTTTCGCAATATTTTTTATTGCTGCTCCTATCCCATTCACCTTAGCCTGAGGTTAATAATAAGGTTAAGCCTTTAACCTTCCTCCATAAATTGACTATCTTACACTAAAAGAATTTTCCAAATCGGTTGAGTAGTTCCTTAGATTAGCGCGTTCAAACAATCAATCAACAAAACAAACAAACTCTTCAGCTTTAAATTATTGTATAGATATAGTGATAATCAGATAATTCGGAATAATACACAATTATGTACGTGTATTATTCTGAACTATAAATAAAAAACAATCTCATATTATAACAGTAACTTATTCCAACAACACCCTCTTAGAATAGTGAATGAAAAGCACTGGTTTTGATTTAAAGAAACGTATTGAATGGGTCTATTGTCAGACGAACAATTACTATTTAATTATGACTCTTTTATACCTTTGGGTACGAGCTTTGTATCCAAGGAATAGGATTTTTATACATAAATTATTCCTTAGAATTTTATACATCCTTATTATAAATGTGAATGTAAGTTTGTTTCGCTTAAAACTCAACCGATTATAGTGGAACTTTGTACACATATTCTTAGAGGTATTAAAAAGAACATAGGATACTTTTTAGTAAAAGAAATGTAATGATCTTTGATATTTATTTAAGGGCTTCAACGCGGACAAAGCTGCAGGTAAAAGCTAATATTGATATAATGATACTGAACAATGCCAACTTTCAAAGATAATACAGAGTTTGACGATAGTAAAACTAATTTTCATGTTCAAAACTTCTAAATATTTTCTTAAACATTTCGTAACAGTTACTCTGTAATTAATGTAAATATAATAAAAACGTCTCGCTTTGAAGGAAAATAAATGTCAGGTTATGGTGCGCGTAAAAGCGATTCATATTGAATACGGCATGTAAACAATTGGTAAATTCATATTGGTGCGTGACATGACTTTCAATATGGTTTACCGGTACCGGGATTTTTCCGCGTCCGTACCGTAATGCTAATGTGAATAGACCTTTACTGTAGCACCTATTTCCGTTACCCTGTTTAACTATGTATCAATTAACAGTACATAGTATAAAACAAAGTCGCTTTCTCTGTCCCTATATCCCTATGTATGCTTAAATCATTAAAACTACGCAACGGATTTTGATCCTGATTTTAATAGATAGAGTGATAAAAGAGGAAGATTTATATGTATGTATAATACGTTTACAGTTTTTCTGTAGTGTATATAGTATTTATAGGTACTTGCTTTCATGTATATTGAACTCACTAATTAATGTATTTGGACTATAATAATAATAATGTAAACATATATTTTGATTGGTTATACTTGTTGCTGTCCTGTTCAAGTAAACATGATCAAATATACTTTATTCTGTGATAAATATAATTGCAATATCAATAACAAACGAATAAATTGTGCCCAAAATGTTCGCACATGCTTGTGCATAACATAAATTGCCTCTGGGCATCCGTACATCGAAATTGGCATTAATTAGCGTATAACGATGTCGCTATTTTAAATGTGAAGCGAGTTGAATCCCGATTTTCCATAATATGCCAAAATTTCCATAATCCGATGGGATGCTGGTGGAATTTCAATTTTGATAAATATGCAACTACTTTTAATTCTTATAAAATGCATTATTTATTTACGTTATTCATACATTCAAAACGATTGCTCGTTCATTTGTAAAGTTTATATTAAAATTCCGTTCGGTGTTTACGGATTTTGTTATTAACAACTAAATTAAATTACTATTGAACGCTTAAAATAGTCTAAGGTTTGATTCGATCTGCCTTGTTTTTCTTAGCTAAAATAGAATTAAAAAATGATTGTACAATATACAGGGCGTCCCACGGCTATGCCACATGAATGGAAAGTACCTTAAATATTAAAGATAGGATATTTTACTGAAAGAAGACATCGTTTTATTTTTAATAATAAGTAGAACTGCA
>DWJN01000466.1:0-24049 GCA_018248895.1 Carystus phorcus
TTGTAATATTAGTGAGTTAGCTAATAAGAGAGTACACCACTTCTATCTTTCTGCTTCTTGCTTGGGGGTTATTGCTTGTATCGATGTGTGTGGCGCTACTATACACGCAATATATACGCCATGTCGGATGAATTATTCCCACCTGTTGTACTGAACAGTTCTATCAGACTAATAGGACTTTTTCCGTCAAGTTCTACTTATAAATGTACTATCGAATAGTGGAACTAGCGAGAGCATTATTTCTCAATAGTTCTGCTACATTCTATTTTAGACACAAAAAAAATATGACCCTCGTTCGAAGGGTCGTGTTTGTTGTCGTTTGTGTGTGTTGTAATGTGTTTGTGTCTCGACACAGGGAATGCTAGTGTGGGGCTGTGAGTAATGTAATGTTATTTATTAATTTTAGGGATGTATGACAGTGATCATTTACTACTCAGTAACCCATATATTCAACGTCATTGACTCGCAATTAACCGTGTTTCGCTTTGTAAATGTAATAATTCCTTATGAACTTTAATAATACTTTATAATCTTCTTTTAATAATACTCTGTAATTAATCGAATAATATTTTTTAGTAATATTCTTTATTATGCGCATTATTAGGGATACCTCAAAAACAACTTATCAGATATCGCTTCAATTTTAATAGAATCACATTAAAAATACCAACTTTTGAATTGAAACATCCAAATCGGTACGCTCAATAAAAAGTTATGAAGCTATGGATTATACATCCAAGTGGTCCTGAAATAATGCGTATACGAGTATATTATTACTCCTATATCATAATTATGTTTATAAATGCTTTAAGGCTTTATGATAAGGTTTGGTTTCCTAGCCAACCTGTAGTTGCATGTAGTCGCATTCTTTCTCTGTCAATTACTCAACTCAGAGAGTAACGGGCGCGGTCGATCACAGACATTGTCCTATGATGCGCAGTTCGCCATTAGATTCTAACGTGCCCCATAAATCTACCACACTTGTTTGTTTCACATTATAAGACAATTTAACTGCAGATAACGAAACTACTAGCTAGGTGGTGTTTATTAATTTCAAATATTTTTTTTAATAAATTTTATTAGTGGCCAGTCGTTTCCGTAACTGATGTGCTAGTTGAATTGTTGTGAAAAAATGTATAAGAAGAGTTATAATTGTTATTAACAGTATCTATGCAACTAGTGTTTAATTAAATATCGAAATATGTCGTCATTTTTAAGTAATAGTTAATTTTAATGTAGCTATATTACCACGAGGTTAAACCTGCTTGTGAAGTATATGAGTACATTTTTTTCAACAAAACTATGTCATATACATACATATATGTATATAGATTTTATATTTTCCTTTGCCCCATTTTACATATATTATTATAATTTTATCTTTTATTACCCTAAAAATTGCCGATTTTCATGCATTTTTATAAAAAATAAATTGTGGTATCAGGTGACTCCCTCTGCAAAAATAACCTGTTTACCATAAATGTCTTAAATGTATTACAATGTAAAACCTCTTTTTAAATAAACTCTTTAGTAAAAACTCAGTCGTTTAGGATTTCCAACAACTAATAATGTAATAATTGTAATGAACAAAACTACACGTACTTGCCTGTACGGCCTTTTGTGAATGAACGAAAACACCTGATTTCTCCACAGTTTATACTTCAACTATACCTACGTGTGGTCACCGTTTATGAATCAACATTATTAAAGCCAAACCCTTGTTACGTAAGCACTTTCGCTTCATACCTTAAGTAACGAGAGCTTCGAACAATAATAACATCGACTCAAGTTCAGTTCGAGTTAATTGTTAAAGTAATTGACATTGTACGCTTCGAAATACTTCCATGGCAATGTAACTTGTTCTTAGAAGGAGTATCTTAAAGTCAGAAAGCAAGGTGTTCAGATGTTTCTTCGGGTTTCGTAAATATCTTCGTTATTAATCATTTGGTTAAATCCCTAAATTTCCCTCCTTCCATTAAAGATGTGTATTTATATTACTCGTAAGCAAAAGTATATATGAACATAACAAGTATTTCAATGTTTTACTGAAATAAGAAATTTAACTGCAAATTGACGCCATCACATATCTCTTGAAATATATACCTCCTTATATTTTACTATCGAATTCTTGCGACAAATATTACCAAGTACGTTTTTTCGTATACGAGTCAACTATTTTATGTCGTAAACTAAGAATTCTAAGAATTGGGTAATAATGGAACCGGCTCTTTAACAACCGCTTCTTATTGAGACAAACACATGAATAATATTAGAAAAGTATATTCACGTATAAAAACATAAGCGAGCTTCATACAGTGACGATTAAATTAAGTTAAAAGAAACTAGAAACCTGTTGAAAGTCGAAATTCGGTCGAAATTGTCCTTAATATATTTGGCAAAGCTTCACTTCACAATAATAACATAAACAATTAATGTGCTATTATGCTTGTATGTCAAATGAATGGTAGTGTGTGTGTGTGTGTAATTTTAATTAATTTCATTTGTTTCTAGTCACGTCTAAAACATGTTATATAAAAATATTATCTTTCTAAGCACCTTCTCTATGTAAACATTAATTGTGCCAAATTTCTTACTCTTCCTTTCACGTAACTCGCAAAAAAGGGCACATAGTCATTGCTTCAATTATTAATATACAGATTATGATTTAAACGGTTTTAGGATAAAATATTATATGTAAAGAACCCTAATTCTACACAAACTCCAAGAATTAATGATGTCGAGAGAAATGAATCGATGAAATGATTAATAACTTTCTCTCCTCGTCATTCTTACGAATAAAATGAATTAAGAGGTCACTCCGTAACGAGTTTTCCTCGCCATTTGTTCATTTCTTATTATTAGTTATTCAAAGTATAATAAAGGCTCATTATAACAACTCAATCGACGTATTTTTGGTATATGTTTGCTAGAAAGGTGTGTGATGATGAAGAAATTTCATTTCGAAATTTTCCTAGAATATTCTTTATGAATCAATTATCATTTTGCGATTTTAGCAATTTCAAACTGCGGTGGGATTTCATCATTTTCTTGGTTTTATGTTCGTGTCTCAACCCATTATAAATCAATATTGGTAACTATTACTTAATATTAATTTCACACAAAATATCGTGTTTTATATGTATTTTTTATGACCATAGAATTGGCATTAAATTGTTTTAATGATATGAATAATTATAATTATTTATAAGTTAAAACTATTAGAGATTTGTTTTGCAATTATTTTTTAAGCAAAAATATATCTGTCTGTATGATACTAATTAACCTACAACTAGAGGAGGAATTTGATTTAGTTTTTTGTTTATTACATGTTTTGATTGAGTTTTGGAGGTATGTTAACTACTTAAAGAAACGGTATCGTTTAAGCTCATAGAAGGTATTTTCAGTATTATGTGAAAATTCGAACGTATACATAAACTAGACATTGAACCTTGGACCACTTACAATAACGCTCTATAATATTACACGCACTCGTGTGCAACATTATGCTTTAGAGGTACAGTCGGCAAAAAAGTTTAAAAATAATTATTATAATAAACAATATTATTTTCAGTTGTAATAATAACAGTTGTCCATTTAGACTTTGAAGACTAAGACGAATCTTAATTTTTTTCTTACTTTTACCTTTTACTAAGTTAATGCGTCCACCATCTTAGACATTTACACCACTTACCATCACGTGGGGTTGATGTCAAGCATTAACTTATAATAAATAAATTAAAAAAAATCTCTCAGTATTCTTAAAAACATAACTTTATTTAAAAATTGAATTCATAGCAAGGAAAGTTAATTATAATAGGATTATTATTCAAAAATATTATTATTCTTAAAATAGAGTATTATGTTTTTTTTACGTTACTCACTTACTATTTTATTAGGTTAATCAAAATGCGAATACAGACATAAAGCTCAGAATTAAATATAAAATCTCGTAACCACCGTGTATCAATATTATTTTAACATAGATATATGTATATTATTTTTAATAATATTAAAACATTGCTTTATAGATTTATGGTGCAACATTAAAATGTATCTATTACTAACCATACATTTTCAATCTCACAACCTGTGAATTTCACAACGTCGCTCTAATAGTCTCGCGGGTCGCAATACAATTTTAATTTTAACCGCCATTTTGTTGTCTTTTTAATGAAGAACGGTTTTGCTCAACAACAAACTTCCAACACTCCAATGACTTGGTCTTTCGTCATATCGTACAAGTACGTAAACAGTAATTAATATTCAACCTTTATGATAAGTTATTATAGATAGCACAATTGTTAGAAAATAAATAATTAATATACTATGACGGTTCATGCTATGACGATACACACTATGACCGAATATACTATGACCAAATATACTATGACGCTACATATTATGACGGTTTATATTATGACCGAATATACCAAGACGGTTTACACTATACCATAGCACACTATGACGCTACATACTATGACGGTCTATACTATGATGGTTTACACTATAACATGGCACACTATGACGCTAGATACTATGACGGTTTATACTATGACTGAATATACTATGTCGATACACACTGTGACCGAACATAGTACAACTGTACATACTACGACATAATTATATATTTCGATCGTAAACACGTTCTTGTGTGTCTATTCGAGGGAATAGTTAAGCGTATCTCCGGTCAATCACCCTGCTGATAACAACTGTTTTACACCACACTGCATATTATACAAGGGCACTTTATGGGGAGTACACGAAGCTTTAGTTGATAACACGCAATTTATTTACTTATTTCAAACATGAGCTGCTTGCTAATGATATACTCATACCTTTTGAACGAGTTATTCGTGTTTAATTACTGGGGTATAAAGTGATAGAATAGTATTTTAGTCCTTAGGAAGAATTGTGTTTTATGTTGTTATAGTCCAACCAATACTTCCCGTAACAAATCAAATCAATTCATTTATTCGAAATAGGATTTTACAAACAATTTTCGAATGTCAATTACGCCATCGCTTCAGTAAAGCCAGGAAACGCCAAGGAACTTTTTTCCAAATCACAGTTAAAGGCAACACTTAGTTATTACTACTTATATGAAACTCATGACAAAGTTAATCTATAGAAAAAAAATAAATTTGAACTACTTTTTACTAATGCATATGTATGTATACACAAAAAGAAACATGTTTTTCTGTCGTCTATCTGTCTGCCTGTTTGTTCCGGCTAGGCCGAGTTTGACGGAGTTACATTGGCAGATAACTGATGTAATGTAATAACTTGGCTACGTTTACTTTAGAATTATTAATTATTGTAAAATCTGCGAACTGATCAATAAATTCCACGCGGACGAAGTCTCAACTAGTTGTTTATAAAAACAATATTACTTATAGAGTTGTCGATGTAAATTACTGAGCGCCATAAGATGTAGGGAATTCAGTCGTTTGACAAGTTGCGTGCCACCTGTCCGACGGGTGGAAATGACGCAATCAGTTTCCTGCAAAATTACGTCAACTTATATTCAACGTTATTGTATAAGAATACAGTTACTTTAGCGTAATGGAAATGAAATAATTTGTAACTACTGTTAGTGTAACAAATATTATGTTATTGGCTTGCATCCATCCTTCGAATGAGTTAGAGCATACCATTGTTCAATCGGATTTAAAAGTAGGAAAATGGCATGATGGCTGACAGTTGGTTGAATAGTAGTTGTGATAAAATATAAACTATAATCCCGTGAAATAAACTGTTTTAATCTTATACTAATATATAAAGCTGAAGAGTTTGTTTGTTTGTTTGATTGTTTGAACGGGCTAATCTCAGAAACTACTGGACCGATTTGAAAAAATCTTTTAATGTAAGATAGTCCATTTATAGAGGGAAGCTATAGGCTATAGAACATCACGCTAAGATGAATATGAGAGGAGCAGCAATAAAAAATATTGCGAAAATGGCAAAATTTTGAACTTTCCATGCGTGCGCTGAGTAAACGGTGAAATTTACTCAAAAATCATGTATGACAATACTGTTCCCCTCTAAAAGATCTAAATAAAAGTCCGCGATAGCATATGTCTAGCTTTTAAGATTAACACACTGCAGCCATTTTTATGGTTTTAAAAATAGTTCTTAAATAATAATTTTATTTATATGGCAAAACAACGTTTGCTGGTTCATCTAGTACTACATATTCGAATATAATTTTTTGGTTAGGTTATCGACTCAAGCTTTCGTTGAAGATACTATATTGTGTTTTGAAGATATTAAGTGATAGCTAAGGCTAGATATCTGAATGTGTTATATGATCTTATGAATCAGTTGATGGTTACAGTGTCTGTCAAAGTACTGTATAGGATTTGAATCGTGATTAGGACAGGTACTTTACCAATGATCTATAAATCTTTATATAAATAATTCTTCTGTTCGTTGTATGTCACTGAACTCTTAGGAGGTTGGACCAATTCTGATGATTTTTTACTGTTTGAATGGTTTGGATTTACAATTCGATTCCATAGAAATGAAAGGGCGTTATATATTGCAATATAACATCTGCTGGCATAGCAAATTGATATGTTTTTCGGTGTTGATGTGTGAGTTTGTTGTTATGGAAGCAATATACCGTCTATTAGGTTAACAAACAATAGGTAATATTAAATCAAGTCGTGATATCAACATTAACAATGCAACAATAAAATTAAGGGTCGAGCGCGGTCGGAACATCCGCTATTAATGGGAAGAACACGACTTTGGATATTGCGTGTAATACATACTAATTTGAGAGTGCTAGCGCTAAATAGACGCGATTGTAATGAGCAAGACGGCGTAAAGATAAAGATGGCATTACCGGAGTTTGAGACAGCCTTATAGTAAATTCTGTATTGAAATTTTCAGGATTGATGTATTTATACACATTGTTCATAGATTATAATTATACTTGATCATGTGCGTTTTCAGTTTATTTTTTTTAATAAGTGATTTCCTATAATTTTACATTTAATCGAATTAGGAAAGTTATTTCGTGACTAAATAAAAATAAATATTGTGTTGGGTTCTCTTGCGTATATAAAGCCCCGGAGTATAAAAAATTCTATGTACAGACAACGAACAGTTACAGTTCTTATATAGTATAGATAAAATTATTTGCTTTTCGTAGTCTTAAATTATACTCATTATCAAATTAGGCCAATATCACATAGTAGAGAATGTCGAAATTGACTGTATATGATTGTATGTCTCCTGAAGAAGCTTTAAATATTGCCTGTCATATATATTGGTGTCGAAGTGACGATGCAGTTGAGAGCTGTTACTAAATAACTATATTTAATATCAGTTTTCATGTTAAATACGGTGTAACGGTGCACGTGGGTCGCGTACGTAGCAATTTTAAAATTATTAGCTTCAGTATAGTAACAGAACACTGTGTAATTACCTCTGACTTGATTTAATGGCACATCGGTTGATTTAAAGCCTTGTGTAGGATGTAAACTGGGTACGAAGCGAGGTCTTGCCTATTTAATCAATTTGTGAACTTATTTTATATTTACGGGGAGAAACGTTATTCGCTAGCAGGCGTTTAGTTAAAGTTTAATGACCTGTGTACTATGGTACTTATCATTCTGTTTTGCGTTTTATTATGCGTGAATTGACGCGACTATCGTTAAAAGCATCTATGAAAGGGTGAAAGTATCTATGAGGGCTTCAGTACTTCGTAGAGCATTAAGTAGTAGTTAAAAGCTTTTGAGTTTATAAGTTATCCTTAATAATGCAAATTTACTTGTGGTTTTTTTGTTGTTCATTGACTAAGCGATTATTATCCATAAGTGTTGAAGTAAAGTAAAGTAACAATTTTATTGTAAATTAATTTAAGTACTTAATCGTTTTAGATTTCACTGGCTTTCCGACAGGTAACCATGTATTGGTAAATAAGTAACAAGGGTAAACGTATCGTTGTGATCACAACAGGTAATTATCAAAGGCTGCATCGCTGTTACATAACTGTGAACCGGTAACGGTGTAACGCGACTGTAACGGTGGCAGCTAGGGTTGCCAGATGACCGGGATTTCCGGGATTGTCCCGGAATTTTGCGTGTTGTCCCATGTCCAGTAATTTTACTTTGCTGTCCCGGAATGAAAAAAAGACTCATTTTTTTCACAAATTTACGCTAAAGTCAAACCAAACATAATAATGATGATGTTTATTATCTAACACAGTTCCATTAATCGTTGTAAAGTGCTTAATATTTGTTCTACTTTTTTTTAATTTACAAAATACCTGATGTTGATGTTCAAAGTTTAATATTTAAAAGCCTTAAAAAGTTACTTAGAAAAGTTGAACTGCATTTTTTTTGTATTTTACAGAAAGGTATTTTATTTTTAATCAACCAATCAATTTATTTTCAATCAAGTTCTAGGTAATTCCTACTTAGTTTAGTCTCGATAGGGAGATCAAAACTTTGATACCGTTCGTGGCCCCGGAAATGTCAGGAAATGATCAGCCTGGATCTGGCAACCCTAGTGGCAGCCGAGGTCGTGCGGCCGCCACTGCCATCCTCGCTTACTCGATTATCGACGTCCAAACTTAACACGTTATAACTTTGCCACTTACCGCCCCTTTTTGTCAACAATTATACGAATATATTCATAGTATAGCAGTGCCTTATTTTGACTATTGCCATCTATGAATATCCTCGTAGCATATTTACGCGACATTTCCCGAAAAGTGAATACTGCCGCTCTGATGATTTGGAACTGAGGCGCGAGGCTCACAGTTACGCTATTGAATGAAAAATTACCTAGTCTGTCGAATTTTTGTAATATAATATATAAAAATGAGTGTTTATATCTATTTCCTTTATAGACTGAAATGGTAGAAGATAGAGCATCGATGTTTTTGCAAATCTGTTCAGAATTCTCTGATAGAGGTTTTGGTACCCAAATTATATCCATCGAATACATGGTTGGTGAGTTACATTCGAAAATGTTGATTGTTGCTGATCGATTGGACTAAATGATGATGATGAAACACGTGTCGGTGATGGTATATGTGTTGACATAATTATTAATGTATTTTTTTTATTTATTGTAATTGTAGGTTTCCTTTGTTTAACGGAGGGAGGGAGGTGCTACACATGTCTAAGATTCTACCATCATACATTTTTTCGCGGATTGTTGCAAAGTGGACTAATACTAACTTGATAACAATGGATTTCCACAAAATAATGAAAATGAATTCTACTATTAACTATTTTAAATCTTACGAGTATATTTTACGTTTTCAGTAAACAGTTTTTATTAAAAAATACAATTAAATATTTAAACATAATTTTGGATTATCCATTTCATAAGTAATAGATGAAAATTACAAAATATTTAAACATTACCATAAACATAATACATTGCGGCAGTTTGACATTTTTGCGTATCGCAACATTCTATCGCATCTTGAAGGCAAATGTCATAGAAGACGTTACAGTGTTACACGACTTGTAATCATTTGTAATGCATCTACGATGGATTTTTCAAAATCAAATTTGCTTATTAATATTACGCATGCACTTCTGTAATTTACGCGCTAGTACCTACTGTATATTGTTATAACAATACAAAGGAATTGAAAAAGCAAAACATGCAAATATTGTCACAAATTTTCTATTTATATTCGTATACCGAATTGGGGGTCATTGGCCGCTTACTAACATGGTCAGTGAAGGCTACATTTGATTGTATTCTTTTACCAATCCTGAGAACGAACCTCGTACTGTGGTTTCCACCTTTATTGTAGCTACTTATCAACAGTCTCATATTTAGTCATGGTAATTATTAAAAATGATAATGTTTTGTGAAGGCTCACACGGATTACTTAGTGTAATATGTCTGCAACAAAACTTTTATGCCACTCAAACGGTTATTTTAACTGAACCATAAACAATAATTTTTACAAATTAAATCTACACATCTGTTTCCAAAGAAATTATCAATATCTAGATAGAATACTCCTTATTGTATGAGTATTAGACAACTAAAGTGATAACTAAAGATAACATAACGGAAATAAAGCGATTTTCTTGCGGATAATGAACAGGAAATATCTGAATAGAAAACATATAGTAGGCAAGAAAGAATGAAGCGCTTCTAGCTTTATTATTTTCTATTTAGTATAAGTAAATGCTTGACGTCAACCCCACGTAATGGTAACTAGAGAAGACATCTAAGATGGTGAACGCATTAACTTAGTAAAAGCCTATTCATTCTCCCTCGTTTCATTCCATTCGTTCTCACATACAAACAGATTTTATTCATCCTTAAAGTGTACTGATTCCACTATATATGAAATCACTTACGACATCAATATTCTGTTGTGTTTTCGCTATTAGAAACTCATTTTCGCTAGTGGGACAGAGAATATCGCAGGGTTATATCATTTGTACAAATTGTGCAACGGTGATTAAGGTAGACTTTTGCAAATGCGATGGCTTTTAAACCGTGGTCATTCAGTGTTACGTGTTGGTCATGAACTTAATTCGCTTAGTCAACGATCTGAAACTCACCATAGTGTAGAAATACAGTAACAGTAGATTTTACACATTGACTTTAATGTTTTGTTTGAACCAAAATACATATGGATAAATAACATATGGTTTTCGGTTGATACCAGTGAATTACCCTTGTTGAATCATAAATAATGAATATCTTATATCTAAATTAAATTAGTGGTAGAATCAAAAATTTATGTGCATGTACAAAAAATATTCGTACAGAAAATATCTTATATATTATACATTATTAAATCATTTTGAATTTGAGAGGATATTGAAACTCCGTTGGTGAAGAATTACTGATATACGTGTAACGTAAAGCGTAGTTAGGATTTGGTCTTGTCACCTACGTAAGCGGATATAGTTAGAATTGAAACATTAATTTGTAGGGCATTTTATAGTTACCATCATAATATGGCTCAAGTCTTTTTTTGATTAATGATTATTTATTAATGTATTTTTTTCTAAATTCTTTTTTTTTGCAACACTAACTCTAATGCCATCTATTCCCTAGTCTGCATACTAGTATAGTAGGTACAAAAAATCTAGGCAAGATGACTTCTACATAACATTAGACTATGTTTTGAAATAACACTGTTTTTTATTACTCGTAGGCAGTGATAAATGTCAAGGAATCATAAATTGTACGTATGATATCATTGTTAGAAAATAAATATTGCACGCTTCACAAGGCATTGTCCAGTCTAGTTAGGTTTATAGTGCTAAAATAATTGTTTATGATGTTCGTAAGACACGTTGACATCCAAAAATGACAGGACGTGGCTAATTGCTAAAATATAGTACTAATTTCTATGTCGCTCTGTCTAGCCTCTTTAAACATGACGCAAAAAATAAAAATAATAATGATCGTTCTGTTAGCTAGAGAGTATGGGAACCTGGTAACCGAGTGGCCTGGATGTTTGACAAGCGCGCCTTTATTTCGTTATCCGAGCCTATTGTTGGATGAACTTCACATCGTTATTGTTTCCTAGTGAACATAACTGAAGTTAACTTTCGACTATTACCTTTTATTGAAGTAAATAGTTCATTGTATGGATTTACATAGTGAATTAGCTAGATTAGGTGTTGTCCTGAGAAATAATTAACAGCATGGAACTTCGTATTACTTTCGAACATTTTTCTGTTTTGGCTGGACGAATATTGGTCGTAGTATTATGTTATTTACCTTATAGCATTCCTCGGTAAATGTACTATGCAACACAAAAACCATTTTTCAATTCGAACCATTAGTTCCTGAGATTAGCGCCTTCAACCAAACAGACAATCTCATCTTTATCATATTAAGTAAAGATATATTATTTGTAAACGCGGTTGTTTAAAAATCACTGGGCAGTTGTTTAAAAAATCATGGGGATGTTCGTTAATTAATGCTTTCAACATATTAGTAATTTAGTAAGAATTTTGAAAAATAATGCTTCATCCTTTATCTTATCCTTAATCCTTTAATATTCTTTCTGTACACTACAAATTAGGTAACTAAAAATTAAAGGTATACAAATTAAACAATAAATGGTCGATATGCTGTTTTTGTTCCTTGGAAATAAAATGACAGTAAGATAGTGTCGGAAGGCAATATTACCACAAACAGGTATAGGTAGGTACTTGGTAGCAAGAAGTACTCATAATTAATGTGTGTATCATTAATACCATAGGAAGTGTCACCGTGAGAAATCAATAGACGAGAAGGTGTGTTTATCTCGATGTCAGTGTACAAAAACTAATTACCCATTGTTGTTTTTATACGGAGATAACTTCAGCCATTCTGATGCAAGTAAATTCACAATGACATATTGTCATAAGCATAATTATCATATAATAAACACTGTATGTTTGTACGTTTGTACACGTATGTTTGACGTAGGTGTAACGTGATAATTATTTCAAGCATTATTGTCAATGTTACATTAAGATCTTAGAAAACTACAGAAAGTATGCTTTTATAAAAATAGTATGCTAGCACCTATTATTGAAAGAATTCATAGGCTTATTGCATTATAGAGATTTATTTTAAATTTCTTAGAAAACTCATTCTCTTTTACAGAAGCTACTAGCTCCGTTACTAGTAAAGCTCGTAACTCATCAAGCATATGTCCGATCTATACAATTTTGTTAATAAACCTATTTCAAATAATTCTAAATAAAGTGGCTAAATGTTCAGGTTTAATTTTATTTTATGCAAAAGACTTTTTATTCTAATACACAATGTTTTATTGCACGCACAAACGTAAAGAATCAAGAAGCTCACAGAATGCCATCTTAACCAACTTCACAGATTATACTCACAGAGTTATAAGTAATGTATCTTATGTGTCACAGGCTATCTAATCAACACTTAAGACATGTTTGCTCTATATCGGTCCATAAAGTACAAATATACAAGCATTTTTTTTATGTAGACTGTTAATATTATCTTGCTTTAATGTTACATCTCTTAAATAACGATCGGATTCTCTGGCAATCTATTGATAAGACATTCCTAACCTGAATGTTACGGTATTTGAGTTTACACACACGTTAAAATAAATTACCATGGCATGTACACTTTCAGACGGCTGATAGCTGTTGCCGTTATCACATCGCCTCCGAAACATGTAACGGTTAAGTCTGTCCATCAACATGTCGAGCCATAACTTAGGTGCGGATAAAATACAATGAGAAACGAATCTCGGTATATAGTACACACGCGATTATTCGAATCGTTAGAAAATTACATAACTATAGGTATAAAAAATTTGTTACTCTTGTGGTCAATTCAACCAAACCTGTGTTATTCTGTAAATAAATCTTTCGTTAAGTCGTCATGTAACGGCAGTTGATATCACAATTAAATGCACTTGAAATATAAACATTATATATATTTTTGATTTGTTTACATTCGGATTATTCAAAGGACTTATCGACTTATTGAGTCATTAAGTGAAGTCTAATTGAAGCCGTATTTTGGGATATCTTTAAACTAATAATTTTAAAACTATTAAAATTCTTCTATAACTTCTGTTCCTTGAGCGAATACACTCGAAACACAATGTTTCCCGTTCCATAGGACTAAACTTGCTATTGCTATTATTGTTAGTTATCAATTAAATCAAAATTTATTCTATATTTTGGTTACATATAATATAATCGTGGTTATATCATATACTAAAAACATGTTAATCGGATCATTAGCTCTCTTCTACGCTACAAACGGATATTTAAATGCAGAGTACAATAAATTAGAATACAATAATATTTTTCAACTACGAATTTCTAACCTATATTTAGCATCTTTTTGTGACATCAAGTGCAAAGTAACCTCAATCTTTCTCGAAAATATCAACAGTTTGACAGCAATCAAGATAAACAGGTTGAGACTGACGGATTTGTAATTATTATATGTATTATCATCATAGTTTCTGACGTCTAATTAACGCTGCATGTTCCATCATAAGAGGAGTGTAATGAGAACATAAAAACTGATCTCATGACCTTAATAGCGGAATGAATTCACATCAGAGAGTGTTGGGAGGAGCAAAATGACGTAGGCCTAAACTTATTGAATCTGATTTGGCGTTTAAATTATTAATAGAAGAACTAATAGAACTTAAGCATTAAGTTTTTAGGTGCTGTTGTATACTTTTAACATTATAACAATGAAAATATTGTCTCCTATTACCCACTTTAATTACTTTTTTCACCTCTCCACCCTATATCACAATCTCTTCTTTCCGGGCTACGTCATAAAGTAAATTCATTTGCACAGATAACTATATTCCCAGAGATGTACGTCCATCACTTCAACTTCTGTGTTAATCTGTGTTTCTGATAGTGTGCATAGGAGACGACAGAGTAACATATATACTACAGGTGCTATAGTTATTGTGTTCCTATTTGAAATTTGTCATCTTGTGACAAAATGTATTGAAGTTTCGTGCTTTCTATCATTGAAGTTAAAGTGATAGGTCTTGTTCCATCGTTATAAGGCCAGCAACATGGGCCAGTTAGTTCTGTTTAAAAGTATTAGTGATCAAACCGACCGCAGAGCAATAGCGTTTCATATTCTGTTGCATACGCAATGTACATTGGAACGGACAACTATCTTGCAATGGTCCAATGCAATTTAATAAAATTACTTGTGTTATTGCGGTATAGTCGTACTACGCAACATAGTTTTGTGTTGTGTGTGATAAAGCGATCAGCGACATTTTAAGATAGGAAGGAGGAAGGCTTATAGGCTATATAACATAACGCTATGACCCATATTAGCTGAGCTTCGATAAGTTCGCCGGGTCTACTAGTATTTTATAATCTACTTATTATGATTATAGCTGCAAAACTACAAAATTAGTCATGGTCTAACTTGAAATTTTTATACGAGATTGTAGGTGTATTAATACTAGTAAAACAGCGAGTACTCACGGAAATAGGAAATTTCAAGGGCATTGGATTGGCTTAGCGTAGTTGCTACTTTCGTTTCTATGGTAACCGTAAACAATAAATATCAGACCACCACAGCGAAGCGCGGCTAAATTAAAATATATACATATGTATAACTAGCAGACTCGGCCACGCGTTACTGTGACTAAGGTTTTTCATACTCAATTTAGCCGACTAATTACACTGCCATCTGCTAGAATCTTATGGAACTAATCCTTTGTAAACAAATAATTTGCAATAAAATAATATTGCTACTATAAATTAGCAAAAACATTATAGATGTAAGTTGTCCTATCTTTTAAGTTGGATCAAACTGGACACGGTGTAGTAAATTAGATTAAAATCGGTTAAGTAGTTTAAGAGTCCATAGCGGACAAACACTGTGACATGTATTTTATATATATGTATATATGTATATATATATATATTAAGATAAGATATATATCGTGTTCACCGCACAATAACACTGGCAGCAGCTGTTATTATTTTCGCTTTCCTAAAATTCTCGAATCGCAATTAACAAAGGAAGTCAAGGTTTGAGAACGAGATTATCAAGTATTTAGTTGCGCGTGAGAGAATTCGTAATGTGCACATAAATGTAGTAACTACACTCACTGGCCAACAGATTATGGCGTGCTTCGAATATTTTTGTTAATTCTATAATATACTAACAGACTCGACCACACGTTGCTGTAACTAAGATTTACAAACTCAATTTAGCAGACTTACACCTTACACCGCCATCTGTTAGAATCTTATTGAACTAATTCTTTGTAGATATTAAACAAACATTTTGCAATAAAATAATATTGCGACTATAAATTGAGATCCTATCTTTCAAGTTGGTTCAAACTGGACACTGTGTGCAAAATTTGATTAAAATCGGTTAAGTAGTTTAAGAGCCCTTAGCGGACAAACACCATGACACGTAATTTATATATATTAAAAAGACAAGGTATCTGTAATGTACACGTCACAATTTATACATATGTTTCATAATACTTTTTCTTTTTAGTTTAATATTTTATAACGCTGTTATGATACAGTCGCTTACAAATTATCATACTTAAATAACGATATATTTATTTGTTATTGGTTTATGCTGTGTTTTATGCAACTGTAAAATCCTCTCACCAGCTCCCAGGGTTGGCTGACGGAGAATACCATCAGGCATTAAGTTCGCCCATTGCACTCCTGAGATTAAAATAAGCAACTAATGATAAATAAATGTATAACTCTATCTGAATACACAAAAACGCAAAGTTACTTGTTACAGTTAGATTTGTAAATATCTACGATAATATAAGTTAAGAATCAAATATGAATGGATAAGAAAAACACCAAAGATGTTAAATAAATAATAAATAAAATACTAAATGTTGGATGAACACCATTCGACAAATAAAACAGTTTTCTCAAGAACTCATCTTTACTATTAAAGCAAGTAACTATTTAGAAAGGCCTATATATTATTTCTAACCGGATCTAATGTAAGAGGATTTTTTAACAGTTTTCTATACACACGGGTCACGCCATTACAATACCCTTATTTAGCAATTGTGTTACGTGATTCTATAAGCATTATGGACCATTTGTCAACAGTGTAGTGATCGCATCGGATACTGAATTTTAATACGAAACGAGAATTGAATGCTTAAATGTTATACGATTTTAAGTGATCCTAACCGCCGGTTTCTGAAAGGCTGATCAATGAAAAATTAACTAACAAACTGTCATATCTATTGTCAAACGTCAAACGTGAATCGTATGTCAAATGCAGATTTGTTTACGGATTTATTATTGTCAAGTCAAGTTACAGAAACCCAAATTGATTTGAGAGAGTTTATAAATTAACTTGTCGGTTAGTTCGACAACATTTTGATAAGCCTTTCAGAAACCGGCCGTAAGTCTCGTAAAGTTCAACATAAAAGTCTTGAGGTTATTATTTGTCTTGAGGTTTAATTATTTTCTCTGAATTATATGTACGACTAATGTTAAATAGAGAAATAAATCTAAGTGTGATGATAGATCGACCATTATACAGTGTCATAGAATTTATAACTCGAATGATATATTAATATTAATTTTAACTCATTTTTTACCCCATCAGCACGTAAATTTGATAACTGCCATATGAACAATTTTGAATTTTCGAGAACTATAAAAACACATAATAGGATCAACAACCATGTCTTATATTTTTTTCTTTTTAAAAAATCATTTAATATAGTTTTTGTTTTCTTTCGTTTAAAAAGAACCCGATTCCCTATCCGAACGCAAAATTTAAATATCCCAGATGTCAAAACGTACTTGCAATATGCAATGAAAACCAAAAATAAAACCTAATTTATAAATTCTAAATGTTATAGCATATAAGTTAATGTATAAGCAATGTATTTTTTATACTTAATAATTTTTTCTATTGTTGCAGCACCCCAACAATGACATAAGAGGCCACAAGATGGCGTTGCGATTAAAAAAGGACATAAAGAAGGCGTCATACTACGTGTGGTTCCTGGGCGCACAGGAGTCCCGTGGGTTGAGGGGAGAGGAGTTTGCATTGCCAGCCATACGACTCCTGGAGGAGAGAGCCAGAGATCTTGAACCTTTCAAAGTTACATTACAGGTAAAGTTTCTAAATCTAAACAGTACTAAATAGCGGTAGCAGAGGAAAATAATACGTAATACTATAATCTCACAAGTTAATCAAACATTTCTATAATAATTATTATGGACACCAATTTTGTCAATAAATAGGCTATCATAACACGAATTATGATTTTTAAATTTACTGGGATTAACAAAGAGGATTTTTATTATTGTATAACACTTTAAATTGGACAAATTAAATAGTAACTATATGTGCTATTGACTATTTCCGGTATTTTTTGAAATGCCTCGGAATGTCGAATTAAGGTAATTTGTATTTATTTTTCTAATTAAATATAATATTTTTGGCGCAATCTTTACAGCGATATACATATATATGTTGGTTAGATACATCTGCGAGGTTTAAGAATTATCCTGAGAACATTTTAAAACTCTTCTCTAGAAGTAACTAAAGACGTGTCTAAGACAGTCTATTATAAAAATTATATTTGAAAGTGTAAACATAGAAAATACCAATAACCTTGAATAAACCTATACGAAATCAGTAGGATTTTATCTAATTAAACCGTTAAAAAATATATCATTGCAAATGCGAGACTTTTACCTCACTGCGTTTGGTAAGTTGACGCTGAGGTTGCTCAATCAACGCATTCGCTTGCGACTTAATACGTTCACTGCGGCTTGAGGTGAAAATTCCTCAAGGTAGACTTTACCTTACCTTTGCATACTTTAACTTTGCTTATTAAGCTTATGCGATCCAGGTTTGGTAATCTTTACTTATAGGGAAATTGTTAAAGTTGGGAAAAGGGTAAGTTAGAAATAAGAGTATGTAAACTGTTATATTGTTATGTATTTACTCGTATATGCTTATAACTGTATTATTATGATTTGGCATTATGTTTATTTATTATTGTAGGATTATACATATATAGCACTTACCTTAACCTCTATTTAACACTTAGGGCTGACTGGCGAAGAAGAGTAGTAGTAGTAGTAGTAGTAGTAGAGCATTAAGTAAAGTCTGCTTATTATAATCTAGTTTTTAGGTTTACAATAATGAATAAAATTAATAAGCAAAATATACTTTAATTACCAAATTAATAACACATCACTCACCATTGCATATTACACGCGTCTATATGTATAATAGACATTTTATTCAATTTACGAAAAGTTTATTGTTAGAATCAGAGTATATTTTTTACACAATACATTTCGCATTAAAGGTGTGCACTTGCAAATGTATAATACATTAAGAATATATGAACAGTTTATAATAATATATCATTACTGTTTAAAGTAAAATAAAAAATAATTACAGATTCGATAGTTATATCGCAATACATCTGTACGACTTCGATTTCTTCTACATGATTACATGTCAATACAAAGTGTACTGTTCTCTTGTACTCGTGCCTGTTAAAATAGCAATGACTGATTGAATTGGATGAACAATTTAAGCAATTATCGTTAGTCAAATAGACACATTCCACAGCTAGCGGTTACTTAATACGAAACGACTGATTATTATTTATTAGATGTTACATAATCGTACGTTACAACTTCATTATTATTTGACTAATGGTGATTATTGTTCTGTACTTAATGATAATCGTTAAACAAAGCGATGATTTCTCTGAGCTTAAATAATTATTTAAAGTTTAATTTTCAGCTGTCAAACAATGAAAGAAATATTAAGAGAGATCATTGTTTGGTTAATGATTATGATCATCGGTTCCAAAACAATCACCATCTCTTAAGACATAAAAATGATCGTTTTTAGTATAAAGGAAGAGAAACGACCAGCCATTCCATCATGGTAAGTAGTCACCGTTGACGATAGCCAGGCTATAGGTATTTATAAAAGCCGAGAAACGAACAGCCGTGCCATCCGACGCTTAGTTGGCATCGTTGCCGATGGACAGGCTATAGGTACCACGGATGCATTGCTAGCTACAGAAACAGGAGCCACATTAATTCTAACTTCGATATTGTAGCACGTATAAAATAACCTGGAATCATGAGCAATTGTGTCGGTATTAAAGTGAGTGCTATTTAGTCTAGCCATCTCCAGATACATAGCGAAGTTACCTGGTCCATTCTGCAAAGTTCACCAACAGCAGGGAAAGTTGGCTTCGAGGCCTTTACACTTCATACAAGAATGACGGTGTATCTTAGACAGTTCCATGTGCCTTCAACCCATTAATCGCCCACTAGTGGGCACGGGTCTCTCCTCGTCACTGAGGAGGTCTAGAGCCTACTCCACCACGCTGCTCCAATGCGGATTGGTGAAGGGGTTATTGGCCAACCCAAGTGTCGGATGTTTTTAAACCGCCCGAAGGCCTCCGACATGGCTTGACGACTGCTATGTTCATAGCAACCAGGACGGACGGCTTGACGTGCCATCCGAAACACCGAAACGCTCGAGAAATTTAGCTACTAGCGGTCACTCATCCAGGTACCGACCGCGCCCGCTGTTGCTTAACTCTGTCGATCGCATAGGATCGACGCGAGCCGGCGGGCTATGAGCGCTTCAGTTATTTTGCTTACGAAGGCCAAAATAAATAAACATTTTAAGACGACTCATCTAGTTTCTACTAATGATATTCAAGAACATCGCTCATCAGTTTTAATAACTAAACTTTCGTATGTATGAGATACAGAAACAGAAAAGTTATTCAGTAGAAAAAAACAAATATTATTCAGCATTCTAATGTAATTCATCAGAACATCTTATTAACTGTATAAACTTAATTCAGCCAATGATAAATTACAGTCATTTACATATTTATTGCTGAAGTATCAGAATTACTGTATTGAATAAACGTGGTTATACGAAACGATTGGCAATTACGAACGGATTTGCAACTCGCTATTGAATATCGTTCAATAGATCGTCAATTATTTCCAATTCGTGTTTGAGTTGAAAAGATACGCGTATCAGACTGGGTGGAGACTTCAGTAGTATTTTAGCACTTTAAAACGCAAAAAGCGGTGAATGTCTAGTCTGAAACGGGCGGGATGAATTGACTCGTCTCGATACCAATGCTTTATTGATTTTTAATTCTCAGACATAACGTTTATTGCTAATTAATTATGAGTTCGCGACTTTGATTTGTGTGGAGTAACTTTTCATTAATAAAGAAATCAAATCATTTATTCCAAGTTTGGTTAACTAACACTTTGTCACTACGCCGAACCGCCGTTCGAAGGGTCTTAGGTTCGATTCCCAGCGAGTTAAAAATTTAAATGGTAAGTTTAAATTTCTGTTCTCGGTCTGGGTGTGTGTATGTCTTTGTTTGCGTTGTCTATGGCACTCACGACACAGGGTATCCTAGTGTGGGGCAATGAGTGTGTTATTATAAAGTACGTGTCACGTAGTTTGTCCGCGATGGACTCCAAAACTACTACTCGATTTTAATCAAATTTTACCCACAGTTTTCAGTTTGAAAATAGGATAGCTTACATCTCAATTTATAGTCGCAATATTATTTTATTGCAAATGATTTGTTTAATATCATATTAAGGATTAATTCTATAAGATTCTAACAGATGGCGGTGTAAGGTAATTAGTCTGCTAAATTGAGTATGTAAACCTTAGTCACAGCAACGCGTGGCCGGGTCTACTAGTATTATACATATTCGTTTTTCAGCATTTTAGCATACCTATTATGTAATTTATCGTTTCACGTTAATATATATTTTTTTAATCTTGTAAACATTATAAACTCGACAAGTGGACAAATATGTAACTAACCAAATACAGATTCAAACATTGGAACGATATCCGAACATTGTTTAGTAAAAAGTTAAACAAACGTATGGAAGTTACAAAAACCTATTGCCAATAGTCATTTCCTATAATGGCTGCGCTGTGGGAACATATGTCAATCACACGACAATACCGTCCCCTAGCTTTATAACCAGTTTATGATATCTATACCCTTCAATACATATTATAAATTGATAATAATTATAAATCATATAAAAATAAATAATTTTTAATAAAATTTAATTACGTCTGCGCGGAATTTAAAAGTTTATTCGTATTATAAATGTGAATGTAACTTAGTCACGCCAAAATTACTAATTAATTTATACAAAATTAAAAAATATGTATTATTAAGCTAATAAATAAATATAATGTATGCCCGAGATGTAATAGCGACGACACTAGCGCCATCTCTTCGACGTATAGAAATGTTTGTAGTAATATATGTATTTTTTGGGTACTGTAATATTGGTATTTTTTGTTGGTTTTTAGAAACATTTTTTGAAAACCAAAAGTTTGTTTTAAAACAAATAACAAAATAATATGTATACTGGCTTTATATTTTCTTGTTGAAACGTTATTACAACATTCTACTGTATTTTAAAACTTAAGGTGCATTCGAAAGCATTCGTTTACAAATATATCAATAGATGTCGCTAGAAAAGTTTCCGAATAACGTATAAGCGCCGCAATTATGTAAGATCAATTTTGCTTACTATAAAGGCGCTAAAAATATTTTGAAATTCGATTTCTAATTAGATATATGCTTGTTGATAAACAATATTCCTGTTTTTTGACGATTAAAACATTACATTTAAAATTTTTATGACCTAAATATTGCGCTGTAGCTTAATAATAGTTTCAAAAATTGTTTTTATTTTTCACGGAGCGGCAACACATTAGTAACTTTGTTAATGTTACTAAAACCGTGTAACTAATAGCCATGGGCAGGACTTTTAACCATTTTTTCACTAATAGCCATGTGGAGCGACTCTTTTCTCGTTTATCATACATAAAAATATCCATAACCAATAATTAGACACATTTTGTTCACGCCCTCGCGGCTTCGTAGCTACTTTCGCGTGTTTTATATAGGATATAAGAAAGACGTTTTGCATACACGAATATCGTAATGTTCAGAGCATTAAACAAATTAATTACTATTGAATGGCTGCCTTCAACCCACTACTGAGGTTTAATGCAACCAACGGTGCTCCATAGAGGATTTAGGGTTATTGGTCAACCCATATGTCGGAATTTTATAAGTCGCCCGAAGGCCTCAACAAATTATTATTGTTATTGTTGAGATGCAACGCAGATCTGTGGATACTGGTAGGTTTTATGAAAAGAATAAAGAGGGGTTTTTGAATTTAGAAAGGGTTTTGAAAATAGAGAGATGTTTAGAAAAAGCAATATAGTGTTGATAGAGAATTTGATGTAAGATGTTGTATTTGTTATATTTACCGTTTTGATTTAATGTGATGTTTATAATACTAAATAATATAATGTGCAGTTAAATGTTTTATATATTTTTTTTATTTAATCCCAGCCCCCAAAACCTACAATAGTTACGTATAGTTGATTCAATCATTCAAATCAAATCAAATCAAAATATTTTATTTGCAAGATAAGGTACTCATAAGATTACAGTCATAGTTACAGATTTCTTATCCTAACCTATCATGCGTGCAAATATTTTATAAATGCATGCATTAAAATGTCAGATATTAAATTTAAACAAATTTAATTTTAACATTCGCGGCAACAAGTCATTTTCCTTTTGTTAATTGACAAAACTATTAATTAAACATAACTTCCCGACCTTGACAACCCACGTGGCGTAATGGTCACCACGCCGGACCGCCATTCCAAGGGTTCTGGGTTCGATTCCCAGCGAGACGGATATTTAAATAATGAGTCTAAATTTCTGTTCTCGGTCTGTGCGTGTTTATGTAAATGTCTTTCTGTGTTGTCCATTGTATCTACGACACTGAGTGTCTTAGGTGGGCTATGAGTGTGTGGCGTTATTATATAAAATGTAATAAACACAAACTTTTATTCGACATTTTCCAAAATATAAGATCTCTATGTCCATATATCAGATAGGTCTCTAATTATAAAGCTGCCGTATTTTCTTTTAATTACGCTTTAATATTGTCATAAACGTTAATATTTTTGATTGACTTATAATTTGACATACTCAATTATAGTATTATCTCAATATTTCTTCATATAAAGTCCACTACAATTACACAATTACCGAAGCATGTATTCGCGTGCAATTTGCTTCCTCAATCACTTCCTTGACGTGAAACGCTAATCTATTTAAAGTTCGTAATAAATAACGTGGTTAGAATCAAAGAAATGTTAGGTGAAAAATGGCGTCGCGTCATTTATGTAAAATAGCGAATGGTTGCATTTCAAATATTTTAATCGGAGTGCAATATAAAATTTTAATTTATGTACAATTTAAATATAATTTAATTTTGGAATATTTTAAAATATGTGAATATTCTAAATTCAAAATAATTTAGTCATTTAAGTATTATTTCAATACACTTACGGCCGGTTTCTGAAAGGCTGATCAATGAAACAATTAAGAAATTCAATGTCAGATCTATTGTCAAACGTCAATTGGGTTGCAGAAAGCATGATTATTCAGAAATTATTTGCTAATCAACGTTTCAGAAAC
>DWJN01000467.1:0-24031 GCA_018248895.1 Carystus phorcus
ATTAATGGCCCACTACTGAGCACGGGTTTCTCCTCATCACTGAGGAGGTCTAGAGCATACTCCACCACGCTGCTCCAGTGCGGATTGGTGGCGGAGTGGTAAGTTTTAGAGCGGTAAAAATCCCACATAACCCTGTGTCGTTCCCACGACATCGGGTACCTTTTGAAGGAACACTATAATCTGTCATCCCCAAAACATTTGTCCTACGGTTAATTATTCGTCAGGTAGCCAAAAAACGCTGTCTACGAATTGTTTGTTATAAGACCAGTTGTGAGTTACACCTGGTAGACATTTTTAATATACGCAACTAAAATATTGTTTTTAGAATAAAAGAACTGGGTGTAAATATACAGTCGTTCATAAGGATTCGGCTTAGAACCTTCAAATTAGAACTTCCAAATGAGTGACGATAAATTAGGTCAGGTTAGGTTGGGTTATGTAAATGGATCAGAACTGTTGACTTGCTGTAGCCCTCAAAGGATGGAAGTGACAATAAAGTTTTGCCTCTGTCGTTTACTTCTTCGCTACAACAGTATACTAGACGTAATACTACCTACGTATACTACAGAAGCTAGAATGAAGCTGAAAAATGCGCTTTATGACTAAATATCTTTTAAATTCGCTTTTCATTATGAAATACATTCAGAACAATGCTTAATACCGTCTTTGATGAATCGATATTCCATGAATTACACCGACTGACATGAAACTGACCGATAGTTAAACATAATAGAACATAATCAATTGTGAACTTGATTCATGTTCTACGAATTTCCATATTGGATGTAAATCTGACCACTATACATACATTAATCAAATACATAACTCATGAGAAACGGTATCCACTTACGTTCACTTAGAGAACACGGAGCATTATATTGACTCTGTGTTCAAAATGAATACTGATGTTGAAGCATGTCTAGTACGATTAAGAAAGGCGAAATGCCGTCACCCAGAGCAAATTTTTTTCTTAATTTGACTACATTTGATGTTATGATCAAACAGGCAGCCCATCAGGTGGAAAGTGGTCATCTTCACTAATAGACATTGATTAAACCCAAGGGATAATCGATACGTTGTTAAAAAGGATGCGCTGGACCTAAATTTCAAGTGAAACACTGTAAAACACTGCAACCGAAACGTGAAAAAAGATATATACGGCCTATTTTAGAAGTATGATAGAAAGAAGTCGGCCAGAAAATAAATGCCTTACTACTATGCATGACTAGTGCTGGATTTATATTGAGTGGTACAGAGATTTGGTCCTCCAACATGAGCCTTTGCCTTGTAGGTTGTTCACCTGCATGCAACACGAGAAGTATTTCTTGGACTCTAAGATAATGTAATCTCATTAGGTCATCGTTAGGCTACCTCAATAATATTGCGTTTTTTCGAGTGCCTTGGACTAATTACCATTGAAACTAAACGATTTTCTGCGGAGAATATAATCTAAAATCTTTTAGTAGGTAAAGTATTATCGACTTAGCTATAGCACTCTATGCAAAATTAGGTCGCCTCTAATAGTACCTGGTCTTGTTTGTGCTAAATTTATCTTAAAAGGCGCTACGCCCCACTTATATTGGCACCCGCTGATGCTCAAAACGTACTACACAATCTTCTGAGCCTAAGATTTACCCTTTCCCGGTATTTTTTACTTTTCACACGGAAAAATATACGGCGGAACGTTACGAAAATATATTCATCTAGATATAAGGAAGATAAACAGCAGGCATTGTCATCGCTGTATTTGCCGGAAAGATTTTCAGTCGCACGAAGAAAATGTGTTTGATTTATCAGCACTTGAGGCCGGACCTTCCGCTCGCTATAAATTTTATTGTGTTATGATTTAGGGGCGCGTATACGATTTTATGGTAAACACTTGACTCTTTGTGTTTGTAGCGTGATTTATTTACCGTTCTGGATACCGTCGTGGGTTAAACTAGGATGATGTCAAAATTAGCTCATTCGAATAATGAATCAATCAAAATCAATGTTTTTTTATGATTGTCACTGAGGAATTTCATAACAAGTGTAAGTCTTACATAGATCTAATTAATCATCTAATCAGAAGTAAGGTAAGACAAATGAGAAACAATAATTATAATGTTCATGGGCGACAGTGACCATTTATTATCATCTATAATCGAGCCGAGTTGCGTCATCTGCATATTTGTCGGCTAGTTACAAAAAGAAAATGAGAAAAATATGTACTTTCCCCAGTCCATAATTGAATTTGGAATTTTCGTTTGGAGGTCAGCATGAACTGAGTAATAGGGTCAACTAGGGGTCATTGACATTGACAGTGACATTGAAAATGCCGTTTTGGAGCGACCTCGAATACAGACACCAATCCCTTGATGGCAGGACAAAGTGTCGTATGAGATGTGAGAAGCCGGTTCGCTTTATGGTAGGGCTTCATGTAATTATATTATTAATATTATTACTAAGTCATTAATGTTGTAGTGTTTGTATCTATTTAGTACATATTTAACATTGTCTTACGTACACTGACAGAGGGGTAACTGTCTTTTGTCAGTCGAGTAGAGAACTCGGTACGGGTTAGTCGTGCGCCCGCGCTCGTGTTGGTATAGTGGTGAGCCAGTGATACAGGTGCAGCCCTGGATATCACTTGGGTGAATACCATACGTACCCAGGATATTACAAATATTATTCCGTGAAGCCCGGCTGCCTATCTACCATGCTATTACTTTGGTTAGCCGCCAAAGGATTCATCATATTACAGTTGGGAGCTTGAGGGTCAATACTTTCTTTCCTTTTCTCTTTTCATGTTTAATAATAAGGGGCAAACAAGCCACTTCACAGTAAGTTCACATCGTTGGCGTTGGACGTCATAATTATACGAAATTCAAGACCCTTGGCCAGTCCGAGAAGAAACGAGGAATATAAAGAAAACAACGTTGGTATGTTAATAATAACATCCTGCATTACCATACTATAAATTATATAATTTGCATTCACAACTCGTCTAATGCCTAGTATAAATAGAATTTTTATTCGTAAATTATCTTTTCAGTAAAATGATTCAAAACAGTACTTATGAAGCTATATAAATTTTATCCACCACCGCGCGTAACTTGAGTATAATGTATGACTTAAGGTAAAGCAGAAAATAGGTCAATAAAATGAGGTTATGTAGAGAAGAGACGCAGTAGGAGGTAACTTAAAAATGTTGTTACGCTATAAATTGTAGCATAAAGCTGAAACTAACAGATTTAATTAGCTTGATAACATACAGTGAATAAAATAGGCACACCAAGCCAACTTTGTTATTTTCAGAATTGTTATAGTATTCGAATTCATGTTTTATCGTTAATTAACTTTTACTATAAACTTTATAACTTTCCGGCAGTGAGGTCGGATTCTTATAGCATTATAAAGTTATTGTTGAAGGTTAGGATGTGTCTTGCTGTTTATCTGGTTAACAAATGATTAACTTGATGTTAATTATCCACCGGCGCTTATGGATATTAGTAATATTAGTTATTAGTTTCTAACAAAAAGAAGAGAGAAAAAACAAAAGAATATACTGGGTTTTAAGTCCCCAGTCGGAACATGAAGAGTTGCCGCTAGGCATGGCATTCGAAGGAACCTTTACCGAAAATTTACCGAAAAAATATACCAAGAATTAACAACCTAATATTCTTAATAATCCTTACGCGAAGCTTTTTATCTTAAAGGAAGAAGTCGGTTTCTTTCCTGTTTTATTCCTTTTTCATTAATTTTTTATTGTACTGTTTCTTAACTACTCGTAATAGAGTCGTAGTTGTTAGAACGAATCATATGTGGTAGTACTGTTGTTTTGCTTAGTTATAATCAGAGCTTAGTATAAAATTTTATACAAAATTAGGCTAACTGCAAATAATATAGTTATAGTAAAGCGTTAAACCGTATCTTCGTGTTACAAACTTCCTTTACAGCAAAATTTCCTTGCGAGGAAAGCAAATTGTTGATACTTCTACAGTACCATAGAGGAGCTTTGGAGGCAGAGGCATTGGTGCGTTTACATTACATTTCAGGACATCCATATGCGCCGTTTTGTAGCTATGGGATTTACAGCGGGTAGACATGTCCAAGGGGCAGGATATTTTAGATCTTCCACGATCTTAAAATGTCGACAAAATTTTAAAGTTAATATTAAAATTATATTAACCGCTCTTATGGATTGGATGGATTTTGGATATGGTCGCATGACAACATCTATTAAGCAAAGGATTTATTTGCAGGATAACACATCCGCAAATATGGTCGAATTTGCCTTAAATCAATACTTTTTTATTACGCAGGCCTAACAAACATTTGTTAAACATATTCAAAGGTAAACTCAGATATGAGGCAATTTTTATTACTATTTCATCAACGTACTACTACAGTTCTAAGAAAGGAGATTAAATTTATATTACCTGTGCTAGTATTCGATAGTACGGTGTCTATACATAAGCAATTTATATTTCAGAATACGTACCTATAAAAACCACAATGTTTTTCACGCAAACAGGAACATTCGTCCGTTATAATGTCGCATGAGATTGACTGAGGACTTCGTTTCAAATACATATGTGGGAATTTGAACCTTAGCTGCAGTTCGAGCGTGTATTAGCACTGCTGTTCAGACAATAGCTCCACGCTGAAACACGTGTTCCGGAAACATTGCATCACGTTAGCTATGTGTAACTATCTAGGAACTGTGGAAATCTCTCTTAGCACTTGTTCACGGTTCACCGCACATAAAATCTCTGTTACTAAATAGGAACGTTTAACTAGTGACCTCTTCGCTTAATTTCATCTAAATTTTGAAGCCATATTAGTATGCTTCTTTGAGATGATTCCAGTTATTTAAAGTTTTTAGTTTGGTAATTATTGTTATTGTTCATTGAAAATTTAATATAATACAATTGTATCGCACTGGCAACCCGTCGTTGCTTCAGTTGCTACTATATTTTTAGGTATAATTTTATACATAGATAGAACGTGTTGCATAGATATGTATACAAAATTTGCCAACAGCACCGTATAAGATTAGCAGCTAATAAATTTACACTGTGACAGAACTGCTACAAAAAGGGTTTAGAGGATTTTATCTATAACGTCCCTCGACTGTGAGACTTTTAAGGCACCTGTCAGAAATGGCCGGATTATCTGGGTGATGAGTAGATGCACCTATGTGTATTATTGAGGTTAAGAGTTTGTTAGCGATGTCCTTAGTTTAATTTACATTATTTAAGTTAATATATTGTATATTCCGATGTCTGATTGATTTATGACAGTACTGAAGTGGAGTGTGTAGAAGTGGTTTAAAAGGTGAAAATCAGTAATTTTTTGAAGAGTATCATCTCCTGGAAAAATTGTGTAGAAATATTATAAGATTCTTCAATATTATGTTAATTCATTAATAATAATATAATACTAGTAATTTTATTTATTTCCTCTTTACAAAAATTAATACAATGTCAAAGCATCAAGCTAAATTATTTGTTATCTATATCCTACATTATATTTTTTTATGTAATTTTTTTACAATTAAAAAATCTTTAAATCTACAGCACAAGAAAGTCTTACACAAAATCATAGATAAACATTGAAATACATTGCGAAAGGAAGTATCGACATTATTGAATGAATGCATGAATTGAAAGCAAAAAAGTAAATACATGATTAGGAATTTTTATAGAAAAGTACGTGTAAATTAATTTTAATGATGTCTGGCACAATATTGCCAAACGTAAAATTATGTGGCAATTAGAATTATTTATTGCAAAAGGGTCTTAAAAAAAGTTGGAAGAGAAAAAGTTTGTCTGCAAATGATTTGTAAATGCAGACTTTTCATCTATAGTATGGGAATGCCACAGGTAAACACAACTAGCCTCAGTTGCCAGACCTAATTAGACTTCTTTCTAATTTCTATAGGAATTTTTTTTAGGTCTAGTTTATCTATAATAATTAAATAACGCCACACACGCATAGCCCCACACTAGGATACCCCGTGTCGTGGGTGCCATGGACAACACAGACAGACAATTACACACACCCAGACCGAGAACAGAAATTTAAATTCATCATATAAATTTCCGCCTCGCAAGGAGTCGAACCCAAGACCCTTCGAACGGCAGTCCGACGTTGTGATCATTACGCCACGCGGGTCGTCGTATAAAAAAATAGATGATCCAAAATTCTGGAAATTTCGAGATGTTGCTAGCTTTCGTACTTATTCATATTAAGTCCTGTTTTCTACGTAAGATGTAAAACAAACGGTACAGTGTAGATGTACACGTATAGCATTTAAATGTTATACAATGTGTACACGTTTTCATTTATCTTCAACTCAGCAGGTTATTCGGGCATAAAGTCAAGGGAGTAACAGGCACGTGATTAGATTTAGCTGGAAGGGATTTGTTGTGAAAAAGCTCTCGTATATCCTTGAGAAATATACAGATTGTTATATGCGATTACGATTTTTATGGAAATAAACAAGTAGCAAATGTCAGTGTCATGAATATAGTTTGTTATATTCCCAACTACCACAAGTTTATGGATTTAATTTTATTTGCTTTTAAGTGATTTTCCGACAGTAAACCCGATTCACATTCAAAATATTTTACGGCTGCATGAGGCAAAGGATTTAATCATCACGCATGTGTTAATATTTTGGTGGTTTGGTCGTCCAAAGAACAGATACCTTCCAATAGGGTCCATAGTTTCATTGTATCGTTTATCTTTAAGTGTATCATAAGCTGGTCAGATTTATTTTTTAATAAGAGAATCAACAAATCTAATTTATAACTTTAGTTAAGGTTATAAACAGATGGAAATAGTTATAAATACCGGAATTTATAATTGTGTAAAAAACAACGTAGACTACATTTTGAAAAATTGTTATCATCGTGATCTTCGATTTTGACGTTCGTAAATAAGGTGTCGAAGTATTATTAAAGAGAAGACAGATTGTTCCACAGGCATCGGATTTCTTAGCTGTCTGTTATTTGTGCTAGCAGATCGTAATTACCTGTTTGCCAGTTTGCTACTGACAGATCCAATTACATTAAAGGACCCCGAGCTATTCCATTAGACTCATATTTTGTTTCATCCACTCTGTCTTTTTGTTCCTTTCATCCGATGCTTTAATTGAAATGGAGGTGATTCATTAATCGTTTTAATGACTTCGCTGATCATTGACTACGTTAGGATTTATTACTGAGTGTACTTTGTAAAACAACTGGGAATTAAAATGTTTTTTTTTTGTTTTACGCGAATGGATATGTATTGAAAGCGTTAAACGCTCATCGAACATGGGGCAACGTATTAATTGTATGTACGTGACTTTTTGACGAATTGAGGCGATTTGTAGTGGTAACTATTAGTGGCAAAAATTTCTTGAGTGATTTTATGCTTCATGGACTTTTACTCTGTTTAAGCGGCTTTTTACTCTTATGCCATGCGCAAAGTTACAAGATAAAAGTAGTAGTGGTTAAAATAAATGGCCAAGCAGCTGCCCGCCTGGTGGTGAGTGCGGATTCATTGTTGAGGAATTAAAATTCTATTGCAGATTTTTTAAATCGAATTAAATTTCGTAAATTGTTTAGAATATTAATCTAAGCTTGTTCAGATACGTATGTCTCATAAAAAGTTTGCGATAGTTAAAAAGCCATTTTTATAATTAAGTGGGATATAAAGTTAAAATTAATATGTATTTTACATTATAGCATGTACTATAGACAAGATATAATACAAGAAGAGTAGACACAAAATTTAAATTTTACTGCTTTTGAGGAATAACAGTGCATAAATCTTCGACAAATACTTTAATATTAGCATTAAGCTGATAAACTGCAAATTGCATGAAAACGCTATAAAATGGCACTAACCCAGAATAATGTGTTATGATTTAATCCAGAAAGATATCCCAAATTATAAAACCTTTATTAAAATCTTTTCACTTATGTTCCTTCGTAGTATGAAACCATATTACTTGTAATGTAGAAGTTTCAAGTATTAACTACCTAGGTAGTTATATAGCTGTACTGAAACTTAAAACAACCGACCAACATGGTAGCTGAAGCGAGCGTTAATAGTAATCGTCCATCGATCGCATTAACATCCCTACCGGGGGTAGCTCAATCATTTTCGGCACCCGGTTACGTTGATCGAGTTCTTTTCATAAGAGGCAAAAACTGATCAGTTTAATCAAGACGGGTGGAGGGCGTCAATCACTGCGGGTGGAAGGTACCTCGTTACCGAAACGACCAGTAATTTTCTTTTGCTGACCGAACGTGATTTCAAAGCCATCCTTTGTTACTGTCTTCATATTGATTAGCAACTCCACGGTCGCTTCGTTTTATTTGGTTGAGTGCTTTCAATTTACCTACTTTGCGACCGTCTTTTGTCCGTATTTTCTCAGTACCTAGTTCGATTCTAATTCATTAAGTGTTTAATTAATTTTTTCCATATCAGTTTGCATATCTGGTATAGACTTAAAACAAATATACTAATATAATATGTAAGTCTGATTACCTAGTATTAATCCGCTTAGATCTTAGATAATCTTGGTAATGCATTAGCGAACCAAACTTTAAGTAACTTTGTATAATCTTAAAATATTTACAAAGCCATACGGTGTTGTAATGAATATTATATCAGAGCAGATTAAATCTTTACTAAGTAGTATGTTTATAAATTAACATATGAATATGAAATGCTCAATATGAAAATTGATAAACGTCTGATAAAATACTAATAATAATAATAATATATTGTTTTAGGTGAGCATTCTGTGTCAAATTCCATCTTTCTACATGCATAGCTGACAAACAAGCTGAGGATTTAGCTGATGGTAAATGTATAGCGCTTCCATTGTAGCCATAATGTCAAAGGAAAATCATCAATGCGTTCAAACAGAAGAGAACAGAGAACCTGATTGCTGCTATTGGCTCTCTCGTACTATAATCGAAACTCATAAAACATAGTTGCCACATAATTATGAAAGCACAGTCTTAGTCTTAGCTTAGTCAAATAGATAAGGAAGGAAACATGATAGAAGTTAGTCATCTTTATTGCATCATGCTTCGTTACAGTAAGGCATGAATCCCTTCTAGGTCGTCGCAATGTCATAAAAAACGTATTTTATATCAATCAGAATCAGCGTTATAGCAACATAGTTAAGTCACTTATACAGCAAAAACAGAGATATTTTGATTGGACTTAAGGATATAAGAAACCCTTTAAAATACATCTACAATAATTTAGACAAAACTTTCAAAAGCTGTTACTATGATTAGTTGATAAGACTGGGTCTCACCGTCTAATTCTCTATGGGCGGGATGAGCTTATTGTTTGATAGAATATCCGAAAGTTCCGGGAACGGGCTATTGTCAGTTTAATGGAGTCTGGACCATAATGAATGCTTTTGATTAGATATTTGCCTTGATACTTCATTACTTTCTGGTTCGAATGAAACTATTTATGCTTTTGTCTTTGTATTAAAATAATAGATGTATTTTAATTTTACTTACGAAAGTAGTCATAGGAAAGTCTAATATTGATGATGGCTTTGTCAATGGACGAAAGAAAATAACCGACTTCGATTAAATATTTCGTAGGTATTATATATTTTGATCCCCAAGTCATATACATCAAGTAAATTTGCGTTATTAGGGATAACTCAAATACTCCTCAAATATCACTCAAATTTATATAGGACCAAATAACAAGTACGAACTTTCGAATAAAAGAGTAAAGAATCATCTAAATCGGTACATCCGCTGAAATAATCCGCTAACTAACATACATAAAAAACAGACGAGAACCAAGTTAATAATCGATTTACTTTTATTATATCTATATCTTAAATCCCGTTGTGTTTAGAAACAAATCAGGTATTAAGGAACTAAAGCACCAGTTTATGTTAATATTATGGATTAAGGAAATGGAACTTTTCGGTACTGTACGAGTAGATATCCAGTCAGAAAAACTCATGCTTTTGGGAGTCCTACGTTTCTATTCACATTCCTTTTGGTTTATTTATTAATATGCACTAAAGTTTAAGATTTTATTATTAAGTTTTATTTTTTTACGTTATTTATATGCTTAAATTAGTAAGTAATAATTAAAGTACCAAGTGGAAGATAGATAAAATAATTAAGAACCCTTATTAGTTTGAGCGTCCATATATTCCGTAATTAATCCTTTACTTCCTTTATATAACATTCTGTTTTCCAGTTACCGTATCTGCTACGAGATTGAGCAGTTTGATATGAACGTTTGAGATTAACAACAACTACAGTGTAAGTCTGAAGTACAATCTCATCGAATATTGAAATGTGGGGCGCTTCGGGACATACTCTAGTCGGTCTAACTTCTAGGATTGCATTGCGACAACGAGCGAGCATGATTATCCAGTAGCGACCGAAGTCCCGGACTATAATGATAGCAATAATTTGACCGTAATCGGCCGCATGCCGCTTTGTAGTCGCCTTGGGATCCGAGTCCGATTTTAAGCTCGGTCTATTTTGCGCATCAGTGGACAACTATCTAAATCAACGAGGATAATTGCCGCTGTAGCATCGTTAGCCTTATCGAGAGAGTGAGCAATAAAGTTTCAGTCCTCGGAGCATTTTATTCGAATCGGAATCGAAATGTTTGTATAAAACGTCGTTACGTTTCGTTTTATGTGCTGCGAGCTGAAATATTATTGAAGACGTGATTTATGATCGAGCACGGATAAGTTTTGATGAAAATGACAATACTTATTTTAGAACTGTTATTTTTTAGTAATCTGATTCTTCTTTCATGTATTTTATTACTTATTTAACGTTGTGTTTCGTAAAAATATTTGAGACATGAGCCGACAAGCTACCTGATAGTAAGTGGTCAACATTGCCAAACTAATAATTATATAAAAATATTATTAAATAAAATATTTTATGATTAAAAGTACTGAGAATAGTCAGAATAGGGCCAGCTTCAGATAACCGATATACAAATGACCAAAGTATGTTATTTTTACTTGTACTTGTAGATTTTATTATTTAGGTAAAAACATGTGTATCTTAGGGAGGTTTGTCTCTAACTAGTATCATTAACGTCACATGTGAGCAAGTAGTCCGAACAGGCTTCATTTTTGGGACAATGCGACAAGCATTTATTGCAGCCATGCTTAGTTCATTAACTAATTACGAGGCTATTTTTCGCATTCGTTCTCCATATATTGTAAGTTTTCGTAGATAAAACTTATTAAGGTATTCCGGTTGTCGTCGAAAACACGGCTATGCATTGAGTAAAACGTTGGAAAGGATTTCTTATATAAAACCCATTGACCCGGGTCGGGCGTAACTCACGGGCGCGCGCGCGGGACACGCGGACAATAATGGCCGCCATAATTTGCCTGTAATGGGCCTTACACTATCGCGCTGTCAGCCCCACCAAAAATAAGCTTCTTTTACCTAAATCTTTTTTGCGCAATGTTAAGATGGATCTCTTTGGCACTCTTTTAACGTGCCACTTGTTTAACCCACTCGACCTTTTGTAGCAAAACACATAAATAACTAAATATCCTTTACGACTTTTACGTAATAGCTACGTGAATGTGGTTCACTTAAATGCTGTAATTGAGTTAATATTTTCCTATATAGAGGTAGCATTATATTGGGGGAAATAAAAAGTTTTGTGCAATGACTAATGATACGTCAGTCAGATGAATTACATGGTATTATTTATTCTGTTATGACTGGACGATTAGCTGATTGATCGTCTGGCGGGCGTGCTAACATATTCAGCTTCAATTTTAGATATAAGCACATTACTGTAACAAATTACTGTATATAGTAAGTATCTAATATGTATGTGAAATGTCTATACCTAACTTTATATTGTACACTTCTTGGTATAATTATAAGTAGATATAGCATGTTACGAAATAATATAAAACGATAAAACTATAGTTTTCGTGAGGAATTTTAATGCGATGGTAGTATCAGCCCCAACGATGCCTCACGATGGTAAAGGGCATGTGCCTATACACTACTGTAAACCCAGCGACGTTACGGTTGCGAAAATCTAGAAAGAGCCCCATAAACCTACGAAACAAACGCAGGAACTGGTAACCTTGAATGAGTTATGGTCAGTAAGTAACGCTTCAGCGACGTAAAAATCATCGTTCGTATTTTCTTACTTGCATTGTTATCCTAGGCTTTAACAGTTGTAATATAAAATAACTTATAAACATGCCTTACAAATATTACTCTACTAAAAGGCTATATTAGGGAGCTAGTACGTATACTAATTTTGGCTTATAAAAGCAGTTGTTTGTTAATAAAAGCGTGTTTTAAAAGTATTGATTTATGCATTTATTGTAAGTACATATAAAAGTGACTGGCCGGAGATACTTATACAATTAAATATTTTTAAGAGTAGAAAATGAATTAATGTTATCTTCAAATATTCAAAAAAAATTATGATCGAAATTCGGCTGTAGAGACACATAAGTGCTTTAATTAACTTTTATGACGTAAATAGAAAGAGATAAATATTATTATATGATAATGAGGATATATTATCATGAAAATAAATACAAAACTATTCACGAAGGAAAACGTTCAACAATTCTATTTTATAAGTAAAGTAGACTTACACAAACTTTATCACCACATTACAGTTCCTGGCCTACATATTAAATGAATCTAAAACAGTGTTACTGCAAAAGCTTGGAGCAATTAATTTTAACAAATTGCTCTAGATTCTAGTAACCACTGTTAGAAGTAATTTGCCAAGTTTAATAGGCTAACCTGACGAGGGAAACAGATAGTACATGAAACCATGTTTAGGTTGAGACTGATCAAAGGAAATGCAGTGAAAATTGTGCAATTAACTTAAATTTGATAAGTCTCTAACTTTAAAGATAGAATTATGCACATGTATCTAGAAAAATGAAGCGTTCATAGCTGGGCGGCTCGCGTCAATCCTACGCGATCGACAGAGTTAAGCAACTGCGGGCGCGGTCGGTACCTGGATGGGTAGCCGCGGGTGGCAAACATTTCTGAAGCGTTTCAGTGCTTCGGAGGGCACGTTAAATCGTTAGTCCCGATTGTTATAGTAAATAACAGTCGTCAAGACATGTTGCAGAGCTTCGGGTGGTTTAAAAACATTCGTCACTCGGTTTGGCCACTTACCCTTCCACATATCCGCACTGGACCAGCGTGGTGCAGTATGCTCTAGGCCTCCTCAGTGACGAGACCCGTACTCGAAGTCATCTGAAATACATGTCAACATACTAAAAATGGAAATACGTAAAAATATTTTTATTACGAATTCTTAACTATCAGGTAATATTTATATTATGCTGAGTTAATACCTATACAGAATAATATTTAAAATGTAAAACTATTTTTGGAATCTAACTATTTTGGACCTGTATATACCTATATTTATCTGATCTTACCGAAGGACGTATTGTACCTACTTTTTAAAGGTGTTGAAAATGTGATGTGGAACAAATTACTTAATGCATTACAGATATTAGAATGCCAACATAGCAGTAGGAGTTTTTGTATCCGAGCAAAATAGCAAGAAGCATTTTATAATATCGTTCATGAAGGGATTGTCAGTTAGTATTATGACGTATTTTCATTCAATGCGGCTTTAATGCTAAAGTCGCGTTACTGCGAGTATATGTACCTATCTGTAGCTAGGTAATTAGTAAATGTAAGAACTAGTACGTGAAGACTCGATTTCTCAAGTGACTACCGTTACGTGAAGACTCAACTAAGTTACCTGAAGACTCGATTTGTTCCGACGATGCGATGGTGGATTAGCAATCGTAAATATTGATTATTCTTAGATATTTATGTTCGCGTCAAAATAATTCACAAATTATTAAAAAATATACATACTGACAAATAATAATGGTTTCAATCTTTCACCTTTTTTTGCACGCAAATGAATAAAATAGAAAAAAACAAAAGGGCAGCGCGTGAAAGTATAGGTCGCGTTTTGGTTACAAAACTCCTTTGAGAAAAGTTTATCGGTTTCATTTTAACACCGAGCGCCATTATGAAACCCTCATCACGTTGTATACTGAATATTGAATGGAATTCTCTAAACCAATTCAAGCGAGCTTAAACTCAATATCTACCGACCTAATGTTAACATCCACCTTTCACTTCTATATTAAGACGATAGAAAATGGTGTACACGATGAAATATACATTTTAACTTTTATACAATTTTAAATCTAATATGAATACTAATATTTAGATTTACAGGGTAGTACTGCAGAGATACAGAGAGATACTCCTCTGATTATCATAAAATGAGCTCGATGGAATTATGTATTATGAGTACTTAATAAGAGACTGAGATATTTGCTAATGTGAATAACGATGTGATTCTAAAATTTATTTATTCTGTTTATTAGTAAAAAATCCGTGAAATCTGAAATCAAATCTGCTTACTGAATTGCACAAAAAGTTACTATAGAAATATGGAATATAAATGTCAATGATATTTTATACATATCTCTTGCGCCTTATAATTTGATTTGAACATTAAATATTCACATGGATATTCATACGGCCCTATCTTTCTACTCACGTGAAAAGTGTATTATTAGTTTGATTAGGTATTGCAGCCTGCCATATGCTATAATAAAAGCATTTTGAATAAAAATGAGGTCATAATAATTTGTTTATTTTATACAACACTATAAATTTTACCTTTTCATTTATTAGAACTTGGCTTTTGCTACTAAACTTTTTAGTGAAACAATCGCAAGGAGAAACGGAGATACAAAAGTGGAAAAACTGGCTGAGTTGGTTAATGTAAACAGATACATTGTTGGTCGGTAATTTGTTAATAAATTAAAGAGAACATTTTTATATGTTAGCCGATAAACGCGCAAACAAGCCACTGATGGTATTTTTTCATCGTGGACACCAATTATACCAACGATATCACGGAATCGTTGCTTTCCTAAAAGAAAGGTGCTAATCATCATTGTTATTAACTCACTGATGAATACGTTTCACGGTGATCTATATGGCCATAATAAAATAACTCTTATTATAAGATGGTAGTTAGTTTTTATGGGTACCTGCACGAATACTGTCGTGTTTAAATTATGGGTAATTGGTTGATACTATCTCAAACAACTTTCAGTAAGACAGACCTGGTATCCTAATCATCGACAAGGGATATTTACACTTCAACTTAGTTTTTGATGCAATATAAGTGTTTTTTACACAGCTTTAGGTGTAAATTCGCTAAAATCGGTGAGCAGTTAAATTTTTCTCGTCGCAGGAAGGACCTACGTATTACGTAACAGAACAGACGGACGGTAAAGAAATGGCGCAATCTCCAAGACTCTTACCGTCTCGTATCTTAATTAGTTGCTAGTCCGTATGCGATTTTGTTTCTTATTCTTGATTTATCTTTTATTACGAAGTATGATAGATCAATCAAGTGTTTAGTAGTATTTAAAGCGCTTAATACGGTTGTCAATACCAGCTTATAAATCTCCTACTTCTGGACTCGGGTCTCTCACAATTTGAGGCAGACTGGATAGTCTTTATACACTTTTGAGAACTTTATGAAGAACTTTTAGATTCGCAGGATTCTTCACGATGTTTGCTTTCACCATGTTTTCACGACATTTACACACGATATATTTCTATGACCAAACTTTAAAAATTATAGAATTGCAGCGTTTGGAAATAGACTTTAATGTGCGGGAGACCAATTTTTAAACTATAACTGCTATATGATTGTTATTCTACCTACGGACCCTACTTTAATTGTAGAATGCGAAACATTTAATTTTGCTTAGGTCGATGTAAGCATAATATTACATAATAATGGGATATAAATTACAAGTAAAGAAATGTTAATTATAACTTAATCTTAACCACAAGACACTACACTGATCGGAGCGATATACTCAACAGGGAAATAAAACTGTACCAATATTACCGGAAGATTAATTGCGAAGCAAGAACATCAATCGATTCCCAAGCTACGTACTATTCCGTCGTATTCAGTATTGGATAAGTGACGCTTGCGTGACTATGGATTGATGTCAACGTAAGTACAGTGAGGACAATCGCCTCGGCAATTCAGCTTTTAACATGTGCAACATTTCAAATATATTTTTTTCTCTTCTAGAATAGTATTTGACCGCCACAAAAGTATCGAAATTTAGTCTTTAGCGTCCCTAAGTTGATTATTTAATAAACTTCTTAATTTTTGTTGTTTCGTAAAAACTGATGTACAGCGCCATCTGTTGGATTCTAGCATAATTGTGTAGTAATTAATTATATAACAGTATTGGACAAAGTTAGGATTATACGACTTAAAAGCAAGGACGAAAGTTGACGTATAATGAACGATGAAAAATGAATAGTCGATAGTGATTGATGAACATTGATTGGTAGGTGACTGCTAGTATCATAATTTCTTGAGTAATCGTTGGGTGCTTGTCGTTATATCATCTTGATAGCTTGAAACTAGCGATACTTGGATTCGGCGATATTCCTCCCAACATGGAGTTCTAAACCTAAATTTCGAGAATAGATCTCTGTATCCCCGTAGCGTCACTAATTTATGCCAGAATTTGTGATTTTCAGAGCTATATGTGATTTACTTGAACACTGAAATAGGAATCAATTATGCGTTGTTCGCAAACGTGAATCAAAGCATGATTATTACGCGGTTAAGAGAATTAGGCGTGTGAGTGACACGCGCGTTACACGTTTTGGAAGTAAATACAGTACGCATCATAATGACGTTTACGGCGGTCGAATTATGTATTCCGTGTGCCTTATCATAGTTATTATTACCGACATTACCATTTATTTTATACTAGTAGACCTGGCGAACTTCAAATCACATTGGAATATTTGTCCCGTTTTGTAACATTTCTTATCATTATGGACTCCTGTTAGTTGTAGCGTTATGTTATATAGCCGTCCTCGATATGAACATATTATCCAACACAAAAAGAATTTTTCGATTCGAATCAGTAGTTCCCGATATTAGTGCGTTCAAATAATCAAACAAACAAACTCTGCAGCTTTATATTATTAGTATGGATATTCCGGTAAATCTTATTATGGGGTATCTTATTATGGGGTTGAGAACATATTCGTAGCTCCTTTTAGTTAAATACTTACTATATAAGTTTATCTCAGCGACTTTGTCCATGGGAATATTGGACTTCCAAAAATTTTCTTTCCTGTTCTCCAATGTATTAACTATATAACCTGTATGCCGTACAAAGTTTTATGATTTTAGGCCCTTTGGTTCAGACTGTGGGTTATCTCCGCGTTTATTAATATCGCGGGTATCTATAAGAGGACCTACAGCTAAGGCATTAAAGTTTGGAAGGAACTTATTAAGATTTGAACAATTACAACTAGAATAATACTAGAACTACTTATAACCAGTTGTTTCGCCTACACGTTTGTATACTGAAACAGAAAGATAAAATAAAGGTTAGCGATTGTCTTATAATTTATTTTTATTAACCTACTTCTTTATAAACATGTTGAACAAAGTGTTGGCTCAAATAGCGAACGACGTAATAAAGTTAGTTTTATATTCTTTTGAAAGAAAGATAGTTGGTAACATTATGCAAGTGGGTTAAATTTATTTTTAACTTGCATACAGCCTTGCTCTTTTTATGTCTTGGATAAAATACTACAAATGTATGTGATGTCACGTTTGTTCTATTGATCTGGTTCACAATGTGCGAAGTTCGTATAATGCGTGTACTCGTTCAAAGTAAGTTTCGCACGCTTCGAAACATATACGGAAGTTTTGAAAAATAATACGTGGCTCCGAATCAATTGTGATATTCTACATTATATATGTGTATACACTAAGTTAGCAAATGTAGTATCTGTCTATAGGGCTTTATATCTACGACAGATGTAATCTTAATCATCCTCATCATAATCATCATCGTTATAATCATCATTATCTATACTAATATATAAGCTGAAGAGTTTGTTTGGTTCTTTGATTGTTTGGACGGGCTAATCTCAGGAACTACTGGACCGATTTGAAAAATTCTTTTAGTGTTACATAATCCATTTATGGAGTAAGGCTATAGACTATAGAACATCATGCTAAGATTAATAGGAAAGGAGCAGCAATAAAAAATATTGTGAAAACGGTAAAATTTTGAGCTTTCCATGCGTGCGCTGAGTAAACGGTGAAAGTTATTAAAAAATCATGTATTACAAAATTGTTCCCCTGTAAAAGATCTAAATAAAAGTCCGCGATAGCATAAGTCTAGCTTTTAAGGTTAACACACTATAACCATTTTTAAGGTTCTAAAAATAGTTCTTAAATAATAATTTATATGGCAAAACAACGTTTACTGGTTCATCTAGTTTATAATACAGCTAAACTTAGAACATTACGAAGCATTCTCAGGCTTTCAAAGGTTTTTTTACAGCAGTTTATTATTCAATGTTAGCTCGTATGTGTCACTAGACAAAGTTACAGTGTCTTATTGAGACGTACCTGTTTGTTACATTAGCATACAATAGCTTGAGGTCACACTAACTCCAACACCTCAATGTGGAGTGACGAGAGTGACATATGAATTGGCACTCGTTTTAATTGTTTGTAACCCGGTTTCTGTAAGTAATTTCGAGACTTTCGCCGTTTCTTTTCATAAAGCTCCTTACTAGGTTACAACAAATTAGATGTTAATATTATAATAATAGAAATGCTTGGGCATGAGTTTGATATAAGTAGTAATATCTAAGTCCTGCCTGTAACTGTGAGTTGGAAAAAAGCTGCTTGGGAATTTCTTGCAGCTTCTTTTACCAGGGCCACTCGGTAGGGCTCTATTGAAGGATGGCGTAGTTGACTTTCGAAAAGAGTTTGTAAATACCTACATCGAATAAATGATTTGATTTATAAGAAATAAAGTTAGTGGATTTACAAAATACGTACATATTTTAGATCTACACATATAATAAAACTGTAACTGATCGCTGTTTGTACTATTTGAAGTACTCTAAAGTTCGTTTTACAATGACACGAGTACTCACGAAATATTGTAAGTCAATTAAAGATTCCACGCCACCGCATTTCAGCCTATATCAATCTAAAATGTACTCAATCCACGATGCGTAAAGTTTAAAATCATATGTTATTTAAAAACACCCCATTAACTTATAGCATCTCTCAACATCCACTGTTTCTAGGTTATGACATTAAAATTACGTTAATACACTTACGTCATATTATCACTGTTGATAACTTTCACACATCACCTGCTCATAACTCCATTCTAGATTTTTACAAAAAACAATCATTTGCTCTTAAACATAAAGTCGATGTCTAAGGGTGTCGTGATTGGAGATATGACATTTTGATCGGTAGAATACGGACACGTTCATAACATGCGGTCGAGGGTAGAACCCTATTATAGGATTAGAGCTGACACAGAAAAATCTATAAGTAGAACTACCATGATGACATAATTGTTGCAGCGTGTGATCTAATATGTATACAGACAATACGAAATGATACCAGTTATAAAACAGCATTCACTCACATAAAAACTTAAACTTAACATCACCAAAGTAATCGAATATTATTATGCATCTAATACTAATCTATATTGAAATGTGTTGTTTATATAAATTATATTGTAGCTGTGTTATGAGCAAAATATAAAATCTACAGCTAATTCTGTTCTAGGTTTGAAAATATTTCTGAAATCAATATTTACATTGCTTTTTAAACTAACTTTCAGAAAAAAGTCTTGTTTGTTTTACTTCAAATACCTCCATACGCAAAAGCCATGATATATAAATCAGACAACTCTTTTACTCGTAGCATATACATACGTTAGTTGCACTAAAGGGTGCATACCAATAAACAATGTGATAATGTAACATTTACATTCAAATACAATAAAATTTTAGTTTCCTGCATCTACAGCTTGGTCGACAATTATATTCATTTATACTCAGGCATCCATTTATACCCTTTATTCCTTATTTTACGACGTGGAACAAATAAATAATTAACATTACAAAAATTATAACCTACAATAAATTATATATAGAGATTTCATTCGATACAAACATTTTAAACTCGAAGTAGGTGCTCTTTTCTTCCTGGACTGATTGCAAAACAAATTAAGCAACTAAATGTGAGTGTTTTGTCTTTCTGTGCTGCCCGTGGCATCCACGACACCAGGAAGTGATGGGCTATGAGTGTATAACCTTATTTACTATTTAAATATGATGTCTACTTAATTGAGCTCGATTTGCGTTCATTTTACATTAACCATCTGACAATAGTGGAATATAAAAATCGTGAGTACTGGTATCGTAAAGATATAAAATATTCGACGACTCGCGTAACGTAATGGTCCCCACGCCGCACCGCCATTCGAAGGGTCCTGGGTTCGATTCCCAGCGAGGCCGAAATTTGACTAGTTTAATTTTTATTCTCGGCCTGGGTGTGTATGTCTTTATGGGTTGTCCATGACACCCACGTCACGATATTTTAGTGTGGGGCTGTGAGTGCGTTATTTATTATTTCATTTATACTATAGTATTAAATTCCACCCTGCAACAGGCTTATAGATTATTACGGAATACGTATTACACACAAGATGCATTACGTTCCTACGTATAGAAGACGCGATGTCTAGAAATTATGCGTATATTCTTATGTAATTATGTTAAGCTAATAGTTCAAGGGCAGTGCGAACGACAGACAGAGACCTCTAAGAGTTTTATGTTATGTTAAAGACTTATCGACGTCACTTCACAGATTTCTCCTAATTCGCTTATCCACTGATAAAATCACTTTATCAATATTTTCCGGTGATTTAGAAAGTTTATATTGCCTTCAACCTATTAATTGCCCACTACTGAGCATGGGTCTCTCCTCAACACTGAGGTCTAGAGCATACTCCACCACGCTGCTCCAATGCGGATTGGTGGAGTGTAAGTTTGATATTTCTGTAGGATATTTGTTTAAGTCATTACCAACTAGGAGACGGTGTCTGCAAATGTTCTAAATAGTAAACAATTTTATGTAAGAAAAAGGTTGTAGGCATAAATTTACTTTACTAATCCGGTAATATTTAAAATTTTATATTTATACATATTGTGTACTTTTTTTATTAATTAGTTAATAAGGAACTTATGTATTTTTGATTTGAAAATAGGTTTTTCACATCAATACCTGGTTTCACCTAAATTTCTCTTTTTAATGGAAAAGATGGCGAAAAACTCTAAGTAGATGGTGTATTAGTATTACACCCGCCTGTTGTTATATGTATAAGTTATAGTGTGGAAAATTATAAATAAATAAAAAATGTAATTTATGTGCAATTGTTTTTTTCATTTCATACACATTATATAGATTTGTTCTAAAATGTTCAGGTTTACTGTGTTCAAGACACAATCTTTATAGTTTCGTAAGACGATACATTTTTTTATTTTTGAAGTATATTTCAATTGAACAAATCCCATAGGTTAATTGCGCGTTAGACGGGGGTCGACTAGGTCTTATAAAAAACAACTATTTCCCGATTCCACGTTTATTATTCAGAAGATTTATTCTATAAGTATTTATAGACTTCTGCCTCTCACGCGTTGGGTGACTACTACTATAGGTGTTGTATGGACCCGTAGCCAGGCAGAGTAACGATATAATTTAAAAAGCGAAAAAATGAATAAAATCTATAGTTTACGTACTCAATTATTGCCGAATTGCAGCACACATCTGTACATTAACACACTCGACAATAATTTAAGGTGGCCGAGATATTTTCTGGTAACAGAACATATAGGTAGGTACGAGATGAAATTCAGTATACCATAAAATGTTTACAAAATTTCATTTTTTAAAACCACAAAAAAAGCATAATGTCGGCAAAAGCATATGTAAGCATATAACGGACCGTGTCGACTTGCAACGTACAAGGTTCTCTGCGCCCGGTGCCGGTGTATGAAAGTCCGTAAAAGTATGTAAAGCCGGTTCCAGTATCAATAATGCTAATAAAACCATGTGTACTGCATGTGTGTACAACGACAACGTACCGAAACTGTGTCACGGTCTTCTACTGATTTTTAAAAGAAATATCTTAGCACACGACTGTCTCGAGAATTGCGGCTCGGACTCGTATGACGAATAGCTTGGGTTCTACTTACATAGCTAGCCAGATCTTCCACGTATTGGACTTTCAAGAGTTTTTGCCGTAAGGAGGTACTACCAACGCAACAAAAGTAGTGACAGTAATGTTTACGAATTAATGACAGTAATGCTTAGGAATTTTTATTAAAGTTTGAATTCTGGCCCTCGGCTGTTAGGAACTGACATAATTGTAGCAGGAATAGCGAAAAACTTATCTACGGGAAAAGAAATGAAATTATTGCCCAAAATTTATTTTTATGTAGTAACATAATATTTAGTTATCTTAACTATAGTAGAGTTATATTCCAAAACAACATGTTTCCTGTCCATATAGCAAAATTAATGTTAAGAGAATTGTTAAGCATTTCATATATACAGAACATAGAATAATATTTATTTAGATTAAAATAAAAGTTATTTTATTTATTACATATAAAATAAAATAATTTATTTCATTTAATAATCTAATGCCGACTTAAGTAGTTATATTATTATTTGAAATTATAATTATCCTACTAACTTAACTAAGTTTATTGTTTACACCACTAAGGGTTAAAATAAGGAGCATAATTATATATTCCTTAAACAAATAAATGATCTGGAATAAATGTCATTGCCGGCAAAGAAAGAGACGAAAATTAAAGAGGATAGAAAATAATTAGTGGAATAAAAAATTCCGGTATTTAGCGATACAACAATGCGCACTGGAGCATTGTAAAGTAAGCTTTCAGGTTCCTTAAAAGCCTTAATTATAACGAGCCATTAATAGGCAAACTCAGTGTGTAGTTATAAAATATCCCATTTGAATTCTACAAACATAATATGATATTGCATATTTATATCAAAAACTAGCGACCCGTCCCGGCTTCGCACGGGTGCAATCCTGATACTAAATACACTACAGAAAAACTGTGAACGTATTATACATATAAACCTCATCAATCACTCTATCTATTAAAAAAACCGCATCAAAATCGGTTGCGTAGTTTTAAAGATTTAAGCATACATAGGGATATATGACAGAGAAAGCGACTTTGTTTTATACTATGTAGTGATAAACATTAGAATGTTCTTCATTGTCATCACACATAAGAATAATCCCATTAGGCTAATGCTTCCACAATAAGAGGTAAAGATCTAAGTAGCACTGAGTTCAAGCGAATTCGCTTACATTCGAAATTTGCTCGCTGCCGTCGTGGCGAGAGTGTAGACTTGGTAGAACAGGGTTACGAAGGCCAATAATAATTCTACAAAAACAGAAAATTAATAACACTTGTTGTTTTCAGAGGAAAACATTGTTTACGTTCTCTTTGAAGGATTTTTACACAGTGTACATATATAATTAAGATTGAGAAACAATTTTTGTTTACAAATTTATTGAAGCTACCAACATACTTATGTGTTAATATCCCAAAGAAAATACAATAGTTTTTGTTTGTTTGTTTTTGTGTTCAGGTTTCGGATAGTACTGAATTGATTTCAAATGTCTTTGTACAATAGAATACAAAGGATTTAAAATTCCTTGCGCAAGAGATGTTTAGTTTTTTAATAACCCTTTCTATACTCTATACATATAGGTATCTAAAGCTGAAGAGTTTGTTTGATTGTTTGAACGGGCTAATCTCAGGAACTACTGGGCCGATTTGAAAATTCTTTTAGTATAAGATAGTTCATTTATAGAGGAAGGCTACAGGCTATAGAACATCACACTAAGAGGAATAGGAGGTTAGCAGCAATAAAGAATATTATTGCGAAATCGGCAAAATTTTGAGCTTTCGTTGCGTGCGCTGAGTAAACGGTGAAAGTTATTAAAAAATCATGTACTACAATATTGTTCCCCTCTAAAAGTTCTAAA
>DWJN01000468.1:0-24023 GCA_018248895.1 Carystus phorcus
AACAAATGTTGTTGGGATTGATGAAGAGAAGCTGCCTGCAAAAGGTGATGCGCTAATTAAAAATAACCCTGTATAATTATTTGGCAATATAAATATATATTTAAATAATAGGGTTTTATAATTAAGTCATTAATAAGTAAAGTATTTAGTTGGCTTCTGATTCCTTCACGTTATTACCTAAATTTCTCCATCTGAATTTCCATTTCATTCCATTAGGTAACTTTATTCTTTACTATCAACGCAACGGTGATGTCTTCAGGGTTTTTATGAACATGAACTACGTTGAAGTAGTCCGTTTCGCTGTTCATGAGCTATTGTCACAAAAATTATTACGAAGGACAAATACTACCTAAAAGATATTCCAGCAATATTGTCAGAAATGATATAAAAATATAAACTCTTGTAAATGTATATTTACCGGAGACGTATTATTACCTATTTGGGCCGTGAATAAAGAAAATGAAGAGCTAATTTTAGCAATAATATAACATGTTAAATCTACTATATTGTAAGTCTAAAATTAACCGATTATATGAAAAACGCAATATTTAATATGACTAATAGTTAATAATCAAAGGGCACTAATAATTATCTTTCAATGAAATATCATATTGTTACTATACTCGTATAATCCATATGAATATCTTAGAGGTAATTATTCAGTGTTTTCGACTTCAGAAAAAGGAGGACCTTATCAAATTACTTCATAACTTTTTACTGGCTGTACCGAATTGAATGAATCTTTTTTTATTCGAAAGCTCGTTATGCAGTTTGAATAGTTTTTGAGTTATGTCTAATAATGCGCATTTACTTGATGCGTATGACTTTAGAATCCGATTATTTAATACGGCGTATTCAATTGAAATCGGTGTTTCTATTAGGCTCTATTGGTATAAAGTCTATTGATCAATAACAAAGTGATTACAGAATAACTAGTCAATTTATAAATTGTTAAAATCGTAAAGGCCAGAATTAGAATTAAATTTTACTATACATGTTGATTGAGAAATCTTATTTTACCAAATGCTTAACTGAAACTGTGGCCAGGTCATGTTGATTCCCTTGGTAGTCCCCATAAAAAGGTTCGTCTGTTTAATTTTACCGCCATTTAAATTAAAATATTCTTTTAGTCCTTAAATAAGTCGATATACCTTTACGCAAACAACTTTAGATACTCTCCTTTATGGCATCGAGCAGTAAACTGAAGGCGGATCATAAAATAGTTGTAAAGTAGATTCCTCATTGGTTCAATAATCTCTGATTCTATGACGCAAGGGATGAATTTTAGTCTTTATACAGATTATGTGTGATAAGCATTTTTTATATTAGGTACGCTCTTGGTATAGGAACGCTCAAGAAGTTGCCACTAGCGGTCACCCATCCAGGAACCGACCGTCGGGACCGAGCCCGAAGTTGCTTAACTCTGTCGATCGCATAGGATCCACGCGACTCGCCCGGCTATGAGCGACTGCTTACTTCATATATATTTTAGTTTACTGTTTTTAAGTAAATAATTGACAAACGAGCAGACGAACCATCTGATGATAAGAAGTTAAGCTTCTATTAGAAATATCATAACCATTATCGTTGCCGATCAAAAAAGTATCTACAGGTTTCAAAACCATAACTGAAATGTGTTATATGACTGTTGATTTAAGCAAGAAGGTAATAGCTGGCCAAGTAGGCTCAACGGAAATATAATTATATACCAGTAATCATATTAATGACTTAATATAATCTACATGCGAAACCTTACTAGTAAGCAGGGACGCCGATTTCTGTCGCCTCTTATTATTCTGGGGTCTGACATCAAAATATTGGTATATACCTTTATTTATTACTATAATTGCATGTGTCCTTTGTGCGAGGGAGGAGTGTTACGGGTCATTAAAGGTATACGAGTATACCATTGTACATCTTACTTCATGGTTTGTTGCAAAGTAGACTAATACTAAATAATAAGACGATTGTAACTATTCACGTATTATTGAACTGCGTACGGACCATACTTTCTTGTCAATGTCTTTAAATAATACACAATCATGTTTATATAAATCAATTTTATTTCTCTTTTTTCTTACTTTAGACTTACTTACATGGCATTTTTACACGATAAAGATAAGACGAATAGGTAGTATTGTGCGGTTTCGACTAAAATATGAAAATTTCTTGCAAACAGTCTTGTTTTATTTTTTAAGTACAAGATGAATAATATGAATTATTAATGTCAAAATAAAAGAAACATTTATTGACAGAGAATATTATATACATTAACTTTAATAGATAATAAATATAGCAATAAAATTATGCTTATCAAATAATCTATAATCAATAATCGTCAATTTATTTAAAGTAACTTCTTATTAGACATATATTACATAATTTTTCTAATTATTAGAGTTTTGCCTAACTTCGATTAGTTAAGGCTTTGGCACTAACATGGAGCTAACGTCTCAACATACAATGAATTTGCAAAGAACGCACCTCAAGATTGGCGCCATAATTAAAATAATGATAATTAACTTTGACATTATCAAAAGTTAGCAGAATGCGTCTTCAGTATAGAATGATCTGCGAGAGCCGAACTAAAGAGATATTCGCCAAACCACACACACATATTAAGACATAACACACATACTTTAAAAAGTAACCCGGTATTCGTACATTGCAATATGAGTCGCTACGACACATCTTACCTCGTCAATATTTTTTTTACAATAACTAATTTTCATGAGACCAATAAAAAGTAAGTAAAATACTATACACATTTATTTTATCAAATGGCTCATGAAAGAGATTAAGAATTAAATTAGTGTTTATATATGAATTTAACAAGCACGTTTATTAAGTTAAAATGGCCGGTCTAATAAGATTTTCATAAATGTAAAGTTAATACCAGCATTATTATATCACAAACAAAATTTTTACAATAAAAATAACATAATAATATCCAGGCTGTTGCCAATGGTTATAAGTAGAGCTTACACCAAGGTTAACGGAATTTTTTATTGATGTTATTAATAAGTCATTTTTAAAAGTTAGAAAAATCGCACGATATCCATAATTAAAAGGAAATGTATTTAATTTAACTTGGGAGTAATGAAACTATTTGTCACATACATGTAACGTTGGTAGAAAAATATATGATAGGTACTTTTATCTAAAAAAGAAGGAAACAATTAATACAATTGAAACGAATGAGTCCTATCACTCAATCAGTCAGAATTCACATTTGTCTTCACAAATATCTACTGATTACTTTATCCATTTATACTAATACAAAATATATAAAATTTTCTACCACAGCTTCATACTTGAGAGATTTATAACAGTTAATGTTTTCAATGTGAAAATCAAAGGAATAACTAACAATATTATTTTCCTTAATTTTCTACAATAATTTTGTTATGAATATGTTACACTATGAGAAAATAATTTACGAAAACTAGACCTGATACACACTGGTCCACATATTTATATTTAATCTAAAACATATTCCACAAATAAATATCTATAATTACTTCCTTATTACACTTCATGCACATAGTTTTTGACCGAAGATATGTCTAAATGCACAACATTCACTGCTCTATCGAACGTAACCTTCGGAAGTCATCGTGTCAATGTCACTTCTGTATCACTTGAACTTCTAGAGCTCTCTTTAATCACATCGAGTTCCCTATTTGATAACGAAGAATGCCTTGAAAACTTATGTGTTATTCCATATTCACTTTTGTCTTCACAAATATCGTGTACACCATTACAACCACTATTATATTCTTTTATTTCATCAGAATCATCTTCTACCATATCGTTCACTTCAACTTCTAATAAATTATCGTTTTCTTTTACACCGTAAACACTAAAACTCCTCTCGTGACTGAGACTCCGAATTCTGTCGAGATTGTGCTCTAAATTTGGTATATTATCGTCATCTATACAAGAAGAGTCATTAAATTTCCACTTTATACTAGAATTAAAATGTTCCACCCCAGGATACATTCCTATACTATTACTTCTGTGCCCGAAAATCGGACAGTTTGGGTACTCTCACAATTCCGGATGCCGTCCATTACAGGTTTTGTTGTATGTGCCTTCATCCAAACTTAGGTTAGAACGAGATCTCCCACATTCGAGTCCAGGTCGGAATAAACAATAATCTGAATTTTTTAATCTACACTGTCTGGAGCAAGATTCTATTTGAAATGCAGTTCTGTCCAATTGTCTATAGTCTGTTGGACCATATCCATCGAAAAATCTACTAGCATGTTTGCAAGTACCACTTGGACAACCTTTAAAAGAACCCGTACATCTCAGAGGATCTCTATGACACGCCTTTTGAATTGCATGTAAAGAAGTAGAAGAAACCGTTCGTTCTAATATTTCTCCCCAGTATTTTTCTCCGAGTCCTTCAAACTCGCCCTTTGAGTGCAAATCTGAAGCAATAGGTGAACCGCAACAACCAGTTGGTTTTTCATAACCAGGATAAGATGGAGATCTTCGACAACAAACCTAAAAAAAAAAATATTTTATGCATTTCCTTCTTTATACATTTTAGATATTAAATTAAAAACTATTGATTAATGCTTACATAGTATTGTAGTAGTTCTTTACTGATTCTTCTGAAGTGACTGTTTAAAAGCCAGTAAAGGAAAGGGTTCCAAAAACTATTACTCAACGCCAACCATGTCACAATGAAATCTAAAGTTGGCGGAACCTAAAAGACAATAATATTAATTATACCTCGGGCCCACTTTATGTTTATCATTTCAATAGGTTAAACGGCTTTTAAATAAAATATTACCTTACACCCGGTACATGCAGCTACAACCTCCTGTATGGTGGCAGGAGTGACCATCACTATAAATCCCAAAGACATGGCAGCCATAGTCCGTGATGTACTTACACTGTGTGGTCTTATTGGTGCCTGAATTTGCTAAAAGAAAATGATGTATAAATAATTATGTACTATTTTCCGCATATTAACAGCTACAAAGTTTTACGTACGTGAAAAACATTGTATAAAATCGATAAACAAATAAACAAAAAAACCTGATGGTAATTTATATGATAAATCTCCTATCAAACAAAGACATTAATACCACGCACTTTTTCGATAACTTACCACAGTCTCGATTTCAGAGTGAGAAGGTTTGTTACAAGAAGCTTGTACTCCATTTGTACGTTGAACTTCATCACATTTATTTCTCGTTTTGCTGACATGGAACCCAGAACCGTAGCAGTACATTAAGGCCATTGTAGTTGGAAAATAATACGCACAGCATGAGAGAATTCTAAAACAAAAATTGTCAGATAAAGATAATCTATACCTAGCAAATTAAATATTTAAAATTATGAATTATTAAATACTCCAATATAAAATATCAAAACTAAAGGAATTTACAAAATTAATGATATACAGTGCAAGTGTAAGGGTAACAAATACATACCTAAAAGCAACCCTACTATGGAATACATCACAAGCCATTAATCCTGTTGCGTTGAAATAATAACCTGATCGAGGTAAGACCATTATAGCAAACAGTGAAACAGACAATATCCAGGTAATACTTATCACCAAAACGCAACCCTGTAAGAAAAAATACTGTTTAGTAAAACTAAGCATCATGTTTTAAATATCAGTTTTCTGAGATAGTTTCATTCTCTGTAACGATTATTTGCTATTCTCAAAATATTCAATAAAACCCATCAAGTGTTAACTATATTATGTTAATAACTTTTACGCTTAACCATATTATAATTTTATTTTAAATACTAATATACGCATTAAAACTTCGTAATGGAATCAAAGACAGATTTTCAGGTACGAAAAACATGAAAAGTAGCAAAGGTTATCAAGCAAAGTTTTTCTTCTAAGCAAATTTACTGTCGCAAACGAAACTTTAAACTGTTCTGAGAGTATAATCCATTCAGTTCCGTCATAATCTCAAACAACTTAATTACGAAAACCATTGCTAGCCATAACATGATGATAATTATTCAACTTTTCTCTTAAACATTTTCTGTCAAATAAAAATATTTTTTAGAAACATTAAGTATAGCTCTTAATGATACTTTTTAAAAATGGTTCGTCATAAAACTTAAAACTGATTGAAAATTGATTGATTGAACTTAAAATTGATTGAATTCAAATCTCTTAGTCTATTAAGATTACTAAATTTGGTTTTAGTTTTCTATTTGATAATAGCAACTTTTCAATTCTATATATTTAAATATTAGACGATGAATAAATTTAGACTTACCTTTTTACTGGAATGTTTAAGGTAAGTATTGGGATGCAGCAAGTACAAATATCTATCTATCGCCATACAGACTAAAATGACGGCACTTTGTTGACTCACGGCTCCCCGCAAAAGGGCCTGTGAAACAAAATTACCGCTAAGCAATTGTTAACAATATTCAAGGTTCAGTAACTTACCAAAGCTTAAACTTGCCTCAATGAAAACTTTATGCAAAGTCACTAAATAAACCATTAACGTTAGAGAATTAGGCGCTTTCCATGAAGTTTTAACGATTTCATTGTCCGTCAATGACGCACCGTCAGCATTTCAGCAACAATAAGTCTTTTAAACTGCGAAACTTCCAGCGTATCATCAAAAGCGATACCACAATGGTGATCCGTTTTAAGGCATCTCTTACATTATACATTTCGAATTTCGATATAGACTCAAACGAATCTCATTACAACCAACTTCGTGGTGAAAGCAAAAACAAATGTTTATTCAAGAACTTAAATAAATTGATACCAAACCAAATTGTACCAAACACTTTTATCCCTAGCATCCGATTACCTTTTAACTTCGCGTACTCAATTGAGAACTTTTTCCGAGGGGCAACTTTACTCATTTTCTCTTCATCTCTTGTTTAAATAAAGTTTTGCAGGGACTTTGTAGCTTGGTATCTAGCTCTAACTGGATTAAGAAACACTCTTCAAATTCCATGGCAAATAAATTTACCTTTAATATAAAAGTACCTATACTTTGTTTCGTTTTAACTTTGTCTAATATAAAAATCGTTATACAAGAAGTTTGGAATAACTTGAAACGGACGATAACACGCTGCAGTTACATGGTTATTTCTTTATATGTCAAAGTGTTTATATTTGAATAGTTAATTACTAATAATATAATGGTTGATCATATATTTTTTCTATTTATTATTTTTACTAATACAACGTGCATGTGTAAAATAGTTACCTGAATTTGACAAAATATTTCTCCGTATGGCCAGCACTTATACAATGCTGGTAAAAGTGCTACAGGCGCAATTAATATGCCAGTGAATAAATCGTTCAGGGCCAAGGAAGTCAAGAGATATCTTGGCTGCAAATAAAAAATAGAAGAAAATTGTAATATAATTGTTTAATAATACAATATCATATTATATAAAGTTTATCTGTATAAGTTATTAACCAGAAAATAATAATTATGGCCGAGTTATTAAACTTTGAGGTGTGGGGAACTTTTAACACCTTCCTTAACATTAAGTTTGTAGTAATTTCTGTGAATGTAAAATATTAAATCATTATATTACCTGATTGTCAATATATTTTATATATCTCCGGTTATTCAAAACGCAGATAAGAACAAGATTTCCAAACACGATTCCCATAGATAGAGCAAATATGAAGAACGCTTTTAATATGTCTCCAGGCGCAGGAAAAGTAGAAGGCCACCCTTTATTGTTTAGCCAGCAGGAATTATTCGATAAAGATGGCGCAATGAGCAGTGCGCCTTTGGTCGAGTCGAACATAGTCGGCGCCTGCGAACAGAGCGCACTCTTCTTTTGAATAAGGCATTTAGATCACATGCAACACAACGCGGTTTTAGTTGCTTCGATTTTTGTTAACTCTTATGTTATTTTTACTTCACACTGCCACCTCTTATTCTTCATTATGGCGTACAGGAAGAACGGCCACTTCTCACGTGCTTCGCAAGCTTGATGTCAACAACGTCTGGAACAAAGACAGCAATTAAAATTTGGCTTAAAAGTGCTTTTGGCGCTAAAAAACTTTTTATCTCTTCCGCAATGAAAATATTTTTTAGTAAGGCAAAATATTTCATTTATTTGTTTCAGACTTTAAAGTACAAATGTATGTAAAAATCAGTGCTTGTTTGTATGGACTCTGAAATTATAAGAGATACTGCAGATATCTTAAGCCACTATGTTTAGAAATCTCTGAAAAAGATTTTGGTACCAAAATTATATAGATCAGACACATGGTCGATGAGTTTCGGTCGAAAATGTTGATTTTTTTGCTAATCAATTGGACACACGGCTGATATATGTATGTACATATATGCTGACTTTTCTTTAAATTTTTTGAATTGGTGTAGCAACGTGCGCTGGGTACAGCTAGTTTGATATAAAAAATTATTATATTACTTTTATATTCGTATCGCTTCAATTCCTTTGTTTTATGTCTTCTCTTAAAAGTGGATTTACGCTACGAAATATCTATCTTACCGCAACAAATTTGACTTCCATTCAAGCGGTTGACATGACGAAAAATCGCCAACTGAAATGGGATGGGATTCAAATGTGCTCACGTAAAATTTAAAATGCTATCTTTGAGACGTCTAATAAAATATTCGAATTGCGTCCCAGAGAGAAGAAGGGACGGTTAATGTTTCTTAAGCCGTAGAGATCGAATCAATTTCATTTTACTCGTAACTGGGATTACCGAAGATTATGACAAAGTAAAATTAAATTTAAAAGTAGTAAGCACTATTTGCGCTAAACTTTGGATGATCTATTAATCTACAATGTATTGAATTGTTTCGTTACTTTTTATAACGTTAAACTTATTCGTTTATAAACAGATAATATTATTTTTTAATGTAAGCAAATAAATGAGCAGATGAATAACTTGATGGTAAGTCAATATTATGACGTACAAGGCAAGGTACGTAAGGAAGCGCTCATAGCCCGGCGGCTCACGTCGATCCTAGCGATCGACAGAGTTAAGCAACTGCAGGCGTGATCGCTGGTTGGCCACTAGTGATAAGAATTTATTGAGCGTTAAGCCGTCAGTCCCATTTGTTATCGTACAAAGCAGTCGTCTAGACATGTCGGAGGGCTTCGGGCAGCTTAAAAAATCTTCCGTCAGTTGGGTTGGATACTAACCTCTCCACCAATCCGCACTGGAGCAGCGTGGCGGAGTATGCTCTAGACTTCCTCATCGATGAAAAGAGGCTCATGCTCAGTATTGGGCCAATAGTGGATTGTAGGCAAACAGTACGTAAGACATCATCATAACGCTACCGACGATAAAGAAAACGTATTCTCCTCAATATTATTGTTTTAAAACTGCGACCAACACATTTATTGGCAAACATAAACATACCTACATTTCACGGTCGATTTTCGTAGAAGACGATAGCTAGGATAATAAATAGACTAGGTCGGTTGGTAGCGCGTAAACCATCGGGATTAAACTGAGTGGTACAAAGCCGAGTGACAACAAGAGATTCCTTACGCTACAGTCTTCATTATTCTGTAGGGTTCACTTTGAGTAAGGGAACCAATGAACCAGTAGATTTAGATATAAGGATACACGGCCCTTTACATTCCATACACTATTTTTTCTTTTCTATAGCCAAACACGAGTTCAGAAAGCAGCTCTAATCTATAAGCTGTTATGAATTGAAACAGTCGAAATATTCTTTGTAACTTGTCACATAAAAATTTGAATAAGAATCGTCACAACTATGTATAATTTGTGCATATTACCTATAAACATAAATAACAGGTTTCAATGAACGAAACTTTTGGTAACAACTTGTTTCACGCAATTTTGTAGAAGAAAATCTAAGGACAATACCTGTCTAAACGAAAAATGATGGATAGCATAATAATGCTATATACATACATACATATATAGCTAATGAAATATTATTAGCTGTGTGAATAATTTAATGTTATTAATCTAATTGAACTCAACAGTCTAAAAAGGTTCATGATAATTAGAACTAATTGTTTATAGAAGAAAGTTAAAAAGGAAACTTAAAATGTTTGACAAAAATTTTAACTTTACCTCATCGTCTTTACGGTTTAAATTCCAAAAAATCATAAAATAAAAAAGTTTTCTTTTTGCCGCGAAAAAGAAAATTGAGAAATATATGCAACGACCGATGTGGCGCGTTGGCCATCATGCAAGATCGTCGTTCGAAAGGTTCCGAGTTCAAATGCCAACAAAACTGAATTTTGAATGTGTTTTGAATGTGCTTCACATATCAGTGCTCTGTTTTTACATGTCTTGACTTTTGTGTTATCCATGGTATCCATGACACAGAGAATTCTAAATTGAGACTGCTGTATTGTGTAGCGTTATGTTACTTACGAGTAATGTTCAACAACATATAATAACGAAGTTCAATTTATTAACACTAAATCAAAATGTGTACAAAGTCTCAAATAAAGCAGGTATAACTATTTATTGGCTTAACAGTTTATACCGCATAAGCTTACCATAATCTGGAATCCAATAAAATGCCTATGCTTCTATCCATAATCGTATTGGCCTCTATTTTATCGTCAATATACTAATTAGATTTTAAACAATGAAGGTTATACGAGTATCTTAAAATAGAATTCTTATATAATAACGACTACATTTGTACGTCCTTTCTTCATCGGTCCTTAGCCTTCTTAATCTATGTTTGTTCGGTTGTAAATTATGTTTTTCAAAAAATTAATTATTTTATAAAACTTAAAGGTCACACAGAAAATGTTTTATCATTTACATTTATCTTAGTTTTTATTGTAATATTTATAACAAAAATTCGTTCTAAAATGTTGAAATTTTGAATGGAGTCAACTTTCCGTTCTCGTTGTACTTTCATCAGACTAATAGACGAGACAAAAGCAATTACGTTCCGTGTCGCTGGGTCTTATATTAGACATCGTCCTACATTGAAATATCAATTTTGGTATATTTTTGTTAATATGTATCTATAATTTGCAATGGTTAATAGTTCATCTGCAGGTTTTACACAACTTTCTTGATCGACAAAGCGGTAAAGTTTCTTTCGAACGTTATAAACGTGGTGGTGCAATGTCCACTTATCTACTATTATGTGGTCTATGTCATTGTTTGATATAAGTTACTTTAAAAGAACGAACAATAAATCGTTTTATTGCTTTTTACTTCACAAGAGTATTCTTCTTCGTTCTTAAAACAAAACTTTTACCTATTCCGCACGCCAAAGTAACGTAGATTTAAATCTGCACTATTGGCAAATACGTGCCTGAACAACTCAACATCGCAATAAAAACAACCTCATTATGTCAAGAGAAACTCTTCACCTCTTGTAGAATATTTTTCACCGCAAAAACGACGAGAAATGACCCGAGATATGTGAAATGGTTGTGACTCGTATCCTAGGAATCTAGCCACCCATCTACAGCTAGCATTTCTCGTTACGACATTTCTTAGATTGTCGAGGAACTGTTGATTTCCTAAAGGAAATAACTTCGCAAAAGAATAGCGTCACTTTCAGCGAACATGCTTATTTTTGGCTTCCTTGACAAACCTAGTAAGGCTGCTTCAGAATATCTAACTCATTAAGTTTTAAAACGAAGAATAGTTAAAATTTTCCAACACCCATGCATTACTCATTTGGATAAAATTCAATTGACAATGTTTATACATAATTTAAAATGTAATATTAAAAAGAGTGTTTGAATTATTATAATATCTACTTGAACTGTAAAAGTAAGGAAGATACAAAGATTTGCATTCCTAAAGCTATAATTATATGGAATAATCAACATAAAATAATGATGTCATAACTGTTATATATGTACCTATGTATAACTAAGTAGTAAAGTTTAGAATGTTATTCTTAGAAAATAAGTTTTAATAAAATTTTTATGCAATATACAATTCAAACGACCCTGTAAAATCAATGTAATAAGACAATAAATCACAGTTCACCGAGGAAGCACCCATGTACACAAATTTTCGAATTGTAGTCACGGCGTGGATTCATAATTCATAAGTGTCGGAAGTGTACTTGCATTGTGAGATTGCAGGCTATAAATTGTTCAATTCATCCAACGTTGACGGGTACAAATCAAGTGGTTACATCATGTCAATGCGAAACAACGTCTGTCGCATCCCACTTCAAATGTGTGAAACTTGCTGTTGACCTACTAGGTCCCGGATTGATCGGAGCAAACGCATGTGAGATATTCAATAAGTAATGATAAAGTTAATGAGTTTTACAATCAGAATCAACAAATTGTTTTGAGCACAAACTATGCTGAGAAGTACACATTCTCGACTATTGTTGGAACGGACGAGCAGAGGGAAGAAGGGATACTGCCGATTGGTTTACTAGATTAAATCGGAGCGCAGTTTAAAGGAGCCATAATAGTTGACGTTTGTAACACGTACTTGCTTTAAAAAACATTCATGACAAAGATGAAATTCATCAAGGAGATACATATAACTGGCTCTCGGATACTGTAGCCGAAACACGACAAGATAACTCACTTCTAATTGCTAACATACGAGTAGATGAGCTACCTAATGGTAAGAGATCACTGTCGTCCACAGAAATCCATGGATAACATCAAAAGAATTTTTGTTACGTTACTGAAAAATGAACCTGAGAAATCCGTATTAATGGTTCGTTAATAACGTGATGGAAGTAGGTAAAAATTGTAGTCAACTTTACAAGTTGTATGGTAGCTAGTCAGGCTGATAAAAAAATTGACGGCCATGCATACGTGTCAATCGGCTTGAGTTATTGAGCCAAATGATGTTTATTAGGGATCTGGCATCATCACTATCTTCTCAGCACAAACACAGGGAATTGGATGTGGCTGTATGTCCTGAATGACAATGGCAATAAACTAGGCGGTTAAAATTTAGTAATAAAGTTTAGAACAGTCCTCATTCAACAAAATTGTATTACGAAGGACTAAAATACATAAATTGTCGTCATCGGTGATCCCGTTCGATTATAATGTTAATGTATTCAAGTCAAGATTGAATAGGCTTCTAATAAGTTATTGTGCTTTATCATCCAAGACTACATCACCGCTTATCGGTGGGACTGTAGTCAGGCATTAACTTATATCGTAATTAATAAAATAATGTATCAAAAAAAAAATTAACATGTCAAAATATATAAAATTTCAGCACGTTTAGTTATAAATAGATTACTATGAAATTTGTACATAAATTCCTATGGCGACACAAAAATTAGATTTATTAGTTTTACACTCCATGCGTAAATTCGAACATAATTTGAACAAGTTTTAATTAGATTCAAAACTAACTCGAATTTAGGCATACCGGATTACATAGACCTCGATTACAAACATTAATTTATACATGTGAACATTATTATTGACAATTAAAACCACGAAAATATCTTTACAAATCCCCTTTATCATGATAAACACATTTTAGTGCACAATATCGATAAAATGTCCAGGCACCACATACAGGCGCCACAATGTCTGCAAATATAAAACATAAGAAATAGAAAACGACAGGAGCTAGTGTGAGACAATCTCAGTTCTTACACCAGTCCCTAAAATATATTTATATCATCCTTCTCAGGATTTAGTACAATTATTAAGTAATGTTTATTTAATTATAATTGGGCCTATTTAAGGCGTGTGTGGGTACGTTATTTGCACGCCCATTTGAAAAAGAGTTTCCATAAACAAAATCTAATGTTATTTGAAGCAAATGCAGCTTAGTAGATTTTGTGAAGTGTACTAATAGGGACTCCATTTTTGAAATATCTATGGAACTAAAAATGATATAAAATTACATTTCCACAGTTAGAAGATTGGCATTTATCCAGTAGCCTTAAGAAAGTAATAAATTCTGTCGTAAAATTTACCGCTTCCCCGTCCAGTCCTTTTAAATCTAAATATTTGCCTTAGGAGAATTTGATCTCTTTAATACCTTCTCGACAATTTCGTGAAATGACAAAATGTTGAAGACAATTGACATTTCAGCTGACTTCAATATTATATTATTACAGCAATTCTTTATTACGAAATTTCGCTGCCCAAAATTAAGGATAAAACCTTTATTTATACTGATAACCTGTAATAGAACCCTGCCAATATTTTTTGAGAATGATGCTCAGGGTATTTGGAAGTTATAATTATTAGGAATCAACTCTTTTTATTCTTAGAACTTAATCGGTTCCTGTTCATACGAAAAAACTGACTAATACTCTGTATACCCCTACTAAAGTATTTTTACTTAAAAAATACTTTCTGCCCCGTGTACAACTGATATTTTGTTTTAGAATAAACAATTATAAGTTCTCTTCGACACAATGTTATTGGGCCTGACCTCAATCTTTAACCAAATTTTTTATTAGTGATTAATTGCTTGCTTAGTTATTTTGAGTAATTGTACAAAGTTACTACAAGCGCTTTTACAAAACGCGGTGCCTCTTTTTTTAGCCCTTACCTTTAGATAAAACTTTTTGTCTGATTTCTACATATTTCAATTATACATTATTTTTCACCCATGAAACCTGATTTGTAACCCAAATTCGCAATCATAATGCGCTATGGTCAGTCGTTATGACACGATAAGAGGCAAGATAATTATGAAATTCTCACATGCGTCCATTGGGCGCCAACCCGGAACACTAGTTCTTAGTATATCCTTTATACTTGGCTGAGAACGTACCACCCAGCGAGAAAGTTATGATGCCGAGTCGGGAGTCACGTTTCATTTAACGACTCGACAAATTATATTTTCTTTCATCCCCACAAAGTACCCAGTGTATGAGTACACATCTTTTTCACTACTCAAACGATTTCAAACCTTACTGGAATGGAACAAAGTTAAAATCTACTTCTGATCATTGCAATCGAGTTTTGGAAGAACAACTCACTTGTTACTGGAGAACGGTTGTGTTATTATGTGTTGTTAGTTATGACCTTTGGTTTTGATTTGTGAAATCGTTTCTGTACAACAATCCTTGGCTCTTAGTTGCTTGTAAACCGTGAATATGGCTAAAAGAAACTGCAAAAATTTTCACTATGCCTTTGGTTTTGTACAAACAATAACTTTCAAAATTCTAAATTCAAAATCATTTATTCATGTAGGTATTATTTCAATACGCTTATACACGTCATTTATTTTGATTCTACCACCGTTTCGGAAAGGTGCTTTTACATTGAGGAGAAGAAACGGCGAAATAATAGCAACAGTGGTTTGATCGTGTAAACAATAAATGGCCGGACTTTGCTATTAGTCTTTAAATTTCACAAGTACATGTGATCAAATGACTTGAATAATAGAAATTAACGAGCTGTGACTATTATTGTTCAGTTTGCAGGTTTTACGATAGTTTAAATAAATGTAGTTTAACTTGCTTCTTAGCTGCTTAGATTTCAAACTGATGTAGCTATCTGCTAAAGTCCTTTCAAAATCGATCAAACCTTTCCACAGATTAGCCGGAAGATACAAACAGACAGATAGACAAAAATTGTAAAATAAAATATTTTGGCATATGGACATGCATTTAGAAAAACGCGGTTAATTTAGTATTATAAACGGTACGGTAGTGTGGTAGCGCTCATAGCCCGGCGGCTCGCGTTGATCCTATGCGATTGACAGAGTTAAGCAACTGCGAGCGCGGTCGGTACCTGGATGGGTGACCATAGGTGGCAATAAATTTCTTGAGCGTTTCCGTGCTTCGGAGGGCACGTTAAGCCGTCGGTCCCGGTTGCTATGAACATTAGTCGTCAAGCTATGTCTGAAGCCTTCATGCGGTTTAAAAACTTCCGATACTTAGGTTGTTTACTAACTCCTCCACCAATCCGCTTTGTAGTAGCGTGGTGGAGTATGCTCTAGGCCTCCTCAATGATGAGGAGAGACCCGTGCTCAATAGTGGGCCATTAACGGGTTGAAGGAAAAGTTGTGTAGGTTATCATTTAAAGTGTATTTACCTGTATGCCTTAAAAGTCCTTAGAATTCTGTATTGTAATCAATAGCGGAATTCTGTCAGTTCGCGTTTGATCAACGTGTGGAATATTAACCTCTTTCACTGCTACGTTATTGTCAACTAAAATAGAAAAACGACGTAATGAACCATACACAGAGAGGATTTTGACACAAAAGACTGAACCCGTACTATTGGCGAATTCGCCCGTCTATAACGCGAGTTATTCTAATCTATTTAGATTATAGATTATTAGATTATTATGATATATATCATTATTTAGATGATTATGTATAAGTTATAAGCTTTTTATACAATGATATAGTTGTGGTCATGTAAAAAAACTTTATTCTTTATTATTTAGATGATTATATATAAGTTATAAGCTTTTTATACAACGAGTGATATAGTTGTGGTCATGTAAAAAAACTTGATTCCCAAATAAGGTTCATTCCTTCTAGTTTAGGGATCGATAAAAAAATTAACAATTACAGAATATTGATTCAGTTTTTCAAGTAAATAATTAGTCAATATAGCCTCGCGTTGGTAAGAAGTCGCCGTTGTATTAACCAGAATTAGGATCGTTATGGCATGTGATTATGTCCATTAGGACATCAGCAATTTTATTGTATCTATAGTAATATAATAATATAATTTGTCAGAAAGGAAGACCACAAGCTAGAAAAACTCATAGTTACTGGAATGGTGGACGGCAAACGGCCAAGAGGCAGTCCAGCCAGGTGGTCTGACCAAATCCGCATAAGCCTACACACCAACCTGCATAACGCACTCCACGCCACCAAGAATAGCAGCCAATGGCGAGATTTGGTCAGGCAAAGAATCATTCCACGTCTAGGGAATCACAATCAGCAATGATGATATTGTAAAGCTGAAGAGTTTCTTTAAATGCACTAATTTCAGGAACTACAAGTTCGAATTGGTAAGTTATTTTTGTGTTGGGATAATCCATTAACCGAGGAAGGCTATAGGCTATATAATAACGTTACGACAAATAGGAGCAGATCATTGATGAATGTTTCAAAAAAAGGACAAATGTTCCAAGATACGAAGTTCACGGAGTCCACTACTTGATAATATAATCCTTATGCTCTCAGCATTATATCAAATCGATAATTAAATGTGAATTAATTGAATGAACATACATATTTATTAGTATCAAAATGTTAATTTATAATCGATTGAATCGTTGTCTGCAAATATGTTTTGCGTTAGATAGCTCTTTGTATTCCATTCATAAGTAAACATTCGAGTGCAATGAATGCTACATCGCTTCGTATGCGATATCCAGTCGAAACAGTTAAACATTCCAATTATTCGCTCCGTCGATCAAAGGCCACTATTAAGCTCTATTTGTGAAGTGGTTCGTGAAATTTATTTTAAGTATTGTTTTACTAAACCCAAACGTTTGGTTTACTAGATAAATACTTGCTGAAATATTAATAATGTGCTATTACTTCTGCACAAAAAATACAAACATATCAGAGAGTTGATTAACATTGGTTATTTCACACGGTTCACATTTTGCCATAAATTCGGCAATTAACCAATAAAGTGTAAAGAAAAACAAATACTCAAAGATACTTCCCTTTATTTCACACTCATTTATTCGTCAACATTAACTAATAATACTAATACTTAAATAACTTACAGCTTAACTTAAACAAATACAGCAGCAATACTACGGACAACTGTTCAGATCGACTCATCCGTCTCCAAGCAAACTTGCCTTTGCTCAAGTGATTCCTTCCCACCTGAGCTCATTCCAACAACTCACTTGCCGAAAACAACAGCGCCATCTTGCCAAAGTGTCATTTAATGCAATAGAGACACTCGTAATGTAAATTCAAATTATTAAACTAAATCAAATACATTAAAATCGCCAATAAATATCATTAATAATTTAAACTTTAAAATATACATTAATTTCCAAAAAAACATTACGAGGGGGTCACCTTGATTATTTCAAACCTACATACTACTCTAATGTCTTCCTTAAGTATATCTTTTGCGCAATTTCATCTAAAAAAATGAAACTTATCAAAAAAATCTTACAAGACAGGCATCATACAAAAACTCGCCAACGAAATATAAACAAATACTTATATTAACTTCTACACCGGATTTCAATTGAGCATACATTTTTCTCCTGGATAATAAAACGTTTCTCTTCGGCAACAAGATGAAAATATGGATTTTTTTAACCCATTCATGACTGCCAGGCTTCTAGTCATGGCTTTAATTTTGCAACAAACTTTTCTCGCTTGAATTAATGAAATACGTGTTTCCCGGTTTTTCGGTATTTTGTAAGGAAAAGGAATGATGTCAGAACATGCACAACATATTTTTAATTTTTTAAAGCCAGATGCTAGATGTAATGTTAAATATGAATTCTTCAAAATAATTGTTTTTTTTATTTTAACAGGTAAGGATGAGAAAAACAAAAAAATGTTTTATATGAAAGACATTACTTTAGTGAGTTTCACTTTACGGATTAGTTACCAATTTATTAATAAGAACCACTTACAATCATGTGGTCTATATGCTTGTTTGTATGCTGTTTGCCTTCAACCCATTAATGACCCACTACTGAGCACGGGTCTCTCATCGCTGAGAAGGTCTAAAACATCCATCACGCTCCTCCAATGCAGATTGGTGGAGGTGTTAGTGGCCACCCAAGTGTCAGAAGTTTTTTATGCTGCCCGAATTCCTCCGAAGTGACCTAACGTTTGCTATCTATGATAATAACCGGAACATACGGCTTAATGTGCCCTAAGAAGCACGGAAACGATGAAGAATTTTTTTGTCGCTAGCAGTCACACATTCAAGTACTGACCGCGCTCGCAGTTGCTTAACTCTGCCGAATGCATAGGATTGACACGAGCCGCTTGGTTGTGAGCGACGCTACTCTTTGTTTAAAAAACTCTCTATGTGAAATTATTGACTTGATTTAAAAAACTAACAAGATTTGATTTAAAAAACTAACATCCAGTTCAAGTGAAATAAAGGCTTAAAAAATAACACTTATCTTAAAGTTACAAGAGTCAAATACGAAAGCAGAAAAGGATTATAATAAACATTTTGAAAATGTATTTAGTATACAGTATACATGTTGTTAAATTGAATCGTTTAGAAGTTCCGAAGACGTTTAAACTGTCTGTTTTTTCAACAGTTTATGGGCACTTGTTTTAATTACCCTAGTTGCCCCAATTGGCCAAATTCTCGCCGCCACAAGTGCAGTCTCCGAAGTTGAGATTTAATTTGGCAGAGCGCCCCTGGGGCTGTGCTGATTATTGTTAGTTAGACGTTTAGCTTACTGAACATTTGGGTTTAGACGCTGCCTGAATAATGATTTCGATGTTTTGAGTATATTACTAAAACATGTAGTTAAAAGATAACATCTTGTGTGAATAATTTAGGAACGAATAATCTCAGGAAGAGAAACTGTCAAATCATGAGAAGACATGAAATGAGTGTGTTCAGGTTTTTGCTTTGATTAAACCACGAGGATATCAATGATTAGCACAAATTAAATAAGCAATAAAGTGCGGTTAAGTTGTGTAGTTATTTTTGTTTCTTTTTTCGAATTGTCGCCCATGGCCCTAAATGCTATCAGGCATCATCAGTGCGTTTGCGGCCCAATAAGATAAAGAATATAGTTCCTCTCAAGCTAAAATAATTATGATTCATGTACCGTTTTATGTACGAGTATAAGTGAAATCAGCCCAATCACATTTGTCTCTGTTTGTTTTTTAGAAAAGTACGTTACATCTAAGACAATATAACCCGCGATACAAATGCTCAGAAAGAATGAGAATTGTCGAAGAATTCGAAATTATTGAGTTCCCTACAACAAGAAAAAAGTCCCTGAACAAACGCATCGCTAGAAATGTTTTTAAAAATCTGGCCATCTGGGCCATTGAATTTAATTTAATCGAGTGTGGGTAACGTTTTTGTACCACTTTGGAGGGGTTAATATAACTAGAACCTTTTCATCCCAGAACTAAAACTCCTTATTAAGCGCCCTGCTCAACAACGGACGATGGAATGTCTCTTGGTGCCTTCTGTTAAAGGTCAAACTTAATACCCAGTTTTTTCCGACGTAAGTATTATTATACGTAGTACCACTATACTCAGTGGTATAAGATTTATCTGCAAAGTTACTTATCATTCTACTTATCCACGAAATGTTTCTACATAAATGGCCGAGGAACAGAAATAAACGGGACCACCATTTCTGCTAGCGTTTTCGCCCATAGACTATTTTAACCTAAAATATTTGACTACACGAATCAAGTCGACCTTAATCGCTCCATGATTCCTATGATGTGGCAAAAATTACTGGTTAGATAATCGCTTTGTCAATGAACAAAATAAAAACCGACTTCAATTAAATACTCCGTATAAAATTATGGTTTAGTTGAAAAGTCACCTTTTTACACGAGATCAGATCGTCAGTGTAAATACCACTCATTAAATACCCTTGAATTTTTTGTTATAATAATTTCATAAAATGCCAATAAGCTCGCTGAGAAATAATATGGAGTACTCGTTCGTATTTTATTTATTCAACTTTATACCTTACTTAAATATACTTAACATGCCTTGAATAACAACGTGAAATTATTTTTGCTTCGCAATTACCTGCGACAGATATTAAATTATCATTTAAAGTTTTTACTTAAAAAATATTCTTAACGTTTTAGGCTTCTTGTCTTAAATGTCTAAAGAGTCCCAACCAGTGGTGCTTTTTTCAGGTAATTTCATTCTTATGAACATATTACTTCCTTTTTGCTGATATTCATATACGATACTAACCTCGTACTATCGTTATTGGCAGTCTGATGAAAATATTATCATAATTATACATTATTTTACTGATAAACACAATCGTTTTACAAGAAATAGATACAATTTGATTACTTCTTCGTTTCGCCTAAGTAAAGTGCAGCAATCTTTTATGGGACTCGGTGTCCGTTTTTATAATAGAATTCCTGATTTGATTAGAGACTTACCTACACAAACTTTTGAGCTACATGTGAAAACACGGCCTGTAGGTAAAAGTTACTATAATATAGATGAATATATAAATGATATTGAGAGAATAAGATTGTATGCGTGTATTAGTTTATTCCTCAATTAAAAAGATGTGCTGAGGAGTTTCTTTCGCCGTTTCTTCTCCCTGATGTAAAAGCATCTTTCCGAAATGAAGATTAAAAAATGACGTGCAACACTTATTAAAATGATAATTACATGAATAAATGAATTAAATTTAATAGCTCTTAGAATCAATATATCATTGACTAAATCTGAATATCAACCAATGGTTCACCCATTTTGATTTATACCTTTAACAAGATCCTTAAATTACAACACCATGTTAGAGACTCGAGTCCGGGTCGGTACTTGAAATTGGTGTGACCTATCAATTACTCGGGACAATATTCAGACAGACACCGGTGTTAAAATGCAAATCGACTTGGCCCTATTGTCTGTGGCGTATGTAAGCGTACATCGGGTGATACCGTTTGTTGGAAACGCTTTGCAGTTCAACTGAGCGGAAAGCAACATTCAAATGTTTTGATTAGCAAGAGGATTATTTTTGGCTATGATTTAGTTTGCTTTATTTGTATTAGGTAGCTTTTTATACAGCCTCAGCGCAGCGCAATGTAAAGGGTTTGATCGAAATTAATTTTGTTTCAGTTTAAATTTGTGTTCCCGATCTGGGTGTGTTGTTGTTTTTCTGTTTTGTGGTACCCATGATACGAATCGCTCATAGCTAATTGCATGCGATCGACAGAGTTAAGCAACTGTGGGAGCGATTAGTACGGATGGGTGACCGTCAGGGGTAAAATTTCTTGAGCGTCTCCGTGCTCCGGAGGGCACGTTAAGTCGTCGGTCCCGGTTTTATCGTAGATAGCAGTCGTTAATGTAGAGACCTGGAGCAGCGTGGTGGAATATGCTCCAGACTTTCAGACCTCCAGACCTCCAGACGGTGCTCGGTAGTGGACTATTAATGGGGTTGAAGGCAAAGAAATTTTGGGAAATAGCCAAACGAAACACACTCTTAGTATTAACATCCATTTGCCATAAATATTTGTGACATATAAATAACTACTTTGTCTGCCAATCAAAAGTAAGACTTTGTTTCGCAGGTATGGATACTTCATCAAGAATTTTTGTCACTAGTGGTCACCCATCCAGGTACCGACCGCGCCCGCAGTTGCTTAACTCGGTCGATTACTTAGGATCAACGTGAAGATCTGGTCTTTAAGCGCTTCTAATCTAAAAATACTTAATTTTTTTTATACATTATTTTTATCAAATTAGTATAAAGCTCTTAAACATGCATAGCTACAATGGATTTCCGCAACGCCTGATAGTATTAATTATCATTTCATTCAATACAACCTAAGTCGTAAATATTAGTGCCAAATAATGCTGACGGTAATATTATAGCTAACATTTGTGCTCACATAAAAAGCCCTATTTGGAGCGGGACATAAAAAAACCTCAACCTAGACTTGTGCCACTAAATTCGCACTTCCAAAAGCCTGCATAATCCACGAAGACAAATAACGTTCACGCCTCTAGTCGCTTATACGCCATTCCTATATCCTCACCATATTTTCCGCATATAAATTAAGTCATAACTCAGTAGAATTCGGGTCAAGCATTCCGAATCACTTGTTAAAGAATAGGCATCACTAGTCAGCAATCCGAATAATAACTGGCGTTAACCCATTAATGGCTTGCTACTGAGCAGGATTTCTTCTTATCACTGAGGAGTAGAAGATAGTTCACTACGTTGCTTCAGTGTAAATTGGTGGAGGAGTTAGTGACCAACCTAAGTATCGGAAGTTTATGCACCCGAAGCCCTTCGACGAGACTTAACGACCGTTATCTACGATAACAACCTGGACTGACGGCTTAATGTGCCCTGTGAGGCACAGAAATTATTTTTTTGCTTCCTACGCCCACCCAAAACTTTGGACTCCTTTTTACGAAAATTGCGCGGACGGAGGAGTATGAAATTTGGCCTACTTATAGCAGAATATTAGTAGAACGCTAGTATTTTTTTATAATATGTAGTAGAAGCATATGGAAGTAATAAAAATAAACATTACACACACTACCATTCATTTGACACACATACAAGCGTAATAACGATATGGCACATTAATTGTTTACATTTATATTGTCAGTGTGAAGTAACGCTTTGTCACGTGTATTACGGACGAATTTCGACCGCTGATAGGTCTCTAGTCTATATAAATATTCGTATTTTTATTCACACGTATTAATATTAAAGCTTAAGCAAGGCCCCAGGTTGACAAAAAACCATATTTTTGTCAGATATTCATGTGTTAGATATTTTTTCCAACACACCGCATTGCCTCACTATCATTCCTCAAATACATCGTTCGTCAAATTATTATATTTTTCTTTAGCAGATTACACTATGTTGAGAGCTTAGGAAGAAATATTATGTTATCTGTCATATTTCAGAACACAAAAAATACAGCCAACAACTAACAACCATTTATATTTTCTTGTAACTTGGAGTTTACCTGCGTAATAATGTTTGATACATATAATATTGTCTATTCTTCATAATGCTTCAGCATTTCAAACTACATCGTTATTTAAATGGGACTGTACTCAAGTATTAGCTGCGATAAGTTAAATTAATGAACTTACAATATAAAAAACTAGCTGACCCCAGCAAACGTTGTTTTGCCATATAAATTATTATTATAAAACAATTTTATGATAACCATAAAAAATCCTTTTAGAGGGGAACAATATTGTAATACATGATTTTTTAACAACTTTCACCGTTTACTCAGCGCACACATCAAAACCTCAGAACTTTGCCGATTTCGCAATATTCTTTACTGCTACTCCTCTCCTATTCCTCTTAGCGTGATGTTATATAGCCTATAGCCTTTCTCCATAAATGAACTATTTTGCTAAAAGAATTTTTCAAATCGGTCCAGTAGTTCCTGAGATTAGCCCGTTCAAACAATCAAACAAACAAACTCTTCA